>JAVJIF010018280.1:0-85660 GCA_038442645.1 Agave tequilana
GCCACAAAGGATTTAAGGACTTAACCACCTTTAGGCGTGATCGGCAATGCTTCTTGAGGCACGACTAACCAGCTTAATCAGTGGCTAGGTATTTATTATTTATTTATATACAATTTTTTTTTTATATATATATATTTTTTATTATATGTATATGTAAATAAAGTCACAAAGTCTTTGATTAATCCTTCAATATGTTTAATGTATATATCCTAAAGAAAGAATAAAATCTAGTAATTTTTCTTAACCTTTATTACTTAACCTAAAAATCCAACTAAACTCCTCTTTTCAACTTATAATTAGAAATCTTAGTTAAGAGCTTCCTAATCCTAAATTTCAAGTTTGATTCTTTAAACATGGATCAAGAATTTCCTTTTTTTTTTGTTTTTTATTTTTTATTTTTCTAAAAGAAAAAGTAAAATCTAAAAGAAAGTAGAAAATCTATAAGAAACGTAAAATCTAAAAGAAAATAAAAGACCTAAAAAGAAAATGAAAATCCTAAAAATAAAAAGCCTAAAAAGAAAAATGAAAAATCCTATGTTAGAAGCTACCCCCTATACCTATCTCATGCATTGTCCCCAATGTATGCAAGATAAAAAAAAATGCATGAAATAGGTAAAAGGTACAAACACTACTCCCTCCGTCGCTTTGGACCCGCAGTGTGTGCTAGGTCCAGCCGACTGTGATCTCCTCAACGCTGCCTCCATACTATCTAACCGAGAGGATTGCTCCTCTACCTTCTTCCTCAGCCTTACTTGTTCCTAAAGATTTTCTTCATGCCCTTCCAGATGGAAGACATGAAAGCTCGTGACTCTGCTGGGGGATCATGCCTCCAAAACTCAGGTTCATCTTCTTCCTCAAGACTCTCTCAGAGGAGGACTCTACGGTACATCCTCGGGCTGGACAGTAGGAGTCCAGACCGCGTGCAAACAACTATTATACGAACTGGTAGGTCTCTCAGGTGCAACAAACACTCGGTCGAATGAATCAAAGACATCGTCTGGTAGGAAAGTTCTACATAGACGTGTAATCAAGATAGGATGGGAGTATTTGGCACCTCTAGTGCGTGAGGAATTGGCTATGAGTACGTGGAAGATGACTTTATTTAAACAAAACTGTGTTGACGAGTCATTAAATCATGTATAATTTGTAACACAGGTCTGTTAATGAGGAGGTGTGGTCTAGCCCTAAAATGTTGCGTTGTATCCAACGTCCAACGCAGTGAATATTTCTAAACGTGGTGCTAGCCTTCAGCCCACGATCCTGCTCAGTACAACGAGCCCCCATAACAGTCATATACTCAATCAATGGGAGAGGCTCGCTGTGTTGTGTGATGGTTGGAACAGTAGTGACTTCCTCAAGAAGAGGAAGCGTGACAAGTAAGTCTCCTGTGGGCATGTGTACAGTAAACTGATACGTTGTGGATCAATCGATGCTTGGTCAATGTGAGTGTAAAACATTGTCACCAATTCGGGACAAATAAAAGGCATCAGTCTCAGAGTTGTCATACACTAACGTATACCAATTCCAAGCCCTAATTCTCTCTAGAAACACATACCATATCCATTTGCATCACTCAATATTTTTCTAAAGTCTTTCTCAATGAAAATAGATGGTGCCATGATAGGAATTAAAAATAAAGCAATAAAAAGAAGAGATCTGAATTCGAACCGCCCCCGGAATTCGTGGGGGGAAAAGTTCGATCTCTGCAGTGGGTACAGGAGAGTCTGAATGAGGATGTAGCACCAGATCGGCTGGAAGTGCATGAGATCGACTGGTGCAGAACTTGACGGCACCCAGGAAGCTTCAGAAAAGCCGCAGAGTCTCAGCAAAAGTCGCAGGAACGTGGCAAAACAAGAGAGCTGAGGAGAGGAAAAGTTGCAGAGTGCGGCGCTCTGGAAGAGAGTTGTAGATCTGAGATGATTTTTTCTTGTGAGGGAGAAGAGTCGGGCAGAGTAAGTATTTATAGGAGGGAAAAACCAAGAGATTTCCACTTCTATCCCTAGGTCAAAAGGAATTTACAACCTAATTGGAATTTGTAGTTTTGAAAAGAGAGTTTGACTCTTGGGAAGTTGTAGTAACCTAGGACTTTGGAATTTTTGAAAGAAGGAGTTTTGAAGAAGAAACCTAGGAACTTCAAATTTGGTGGAACTCTTATTAGAAATCCCTCATTTTTTTTATTTTTATTTTTATTTTTATTATTATTATTTATTTACAAAATTATAAAAAGAAAGAAAAAATATTTACAAAGATTATGTACAAGTGGGTTCACTGCCTGGGCTATCTTTGGCCGTTTCCCTCTGGCCCGTTTCCCGTCATTCCAGTGTGTTCTCTTTCGCGGGTTTAATTGGGAAACGTGTCGCATTATATTCTTAACCCTCAGCATTTCCAGTTTCAATTCATTGTTGTCCATCCATATCTCACCATTTTGTTCACTCAAGAATTCCTCCTCACCACCTTTTTTATTCAGCACATCTTTTTGTCCATTCTTCAGAAATTCAAGCTCATCTCCAAATAATTCTTCGAAACTCATGTCAACATCCTCTTTCAAAAGTGTACAATCAGCTAACCTACCCCGAGTGGACTCATCTAGACACATGATCTCATCAGCAAACAGGTCTTCAAAGGATATATCAATCGGAGGTTCAGATACAGTCAGAGTTGGCTCTGTGAAAGTTAAAATATCCAAATCAACTTTCCCTTTTTGAAAGGGTACTCAGATAAGAGAATCACTAGATTGTGACTCATCTTTGGATCTTCACCTTCTTCCTCACAATTGTTACTAATGAAGCTAACCTCAAATGTTTGATCTTTGTTTTATGAGGTTGTGTGTGGAAGACATTGTGTTCATGAGTCATGTTACCAAAGGTTAACCTCATTGATCCATTCCGGTAATTAATGATGGCATTTGCAGTAGCCAGGAATGGTCATCCCAAAATGACAGGAATTTGAGCCCTTTGATTGGAATTTGACACAGGTTTTGTTTCAAGGACTACAAAGTCAACAGGATAAATGAATTCCCCAACTTTGACAAGGACATCGTGAATTTCCCCTGGGGTCTAGTGACAGAGCGATCAGCCAATTGGATAGTCATTTGGGTAGGACGGAGATCACCTAACCCTAATTGTTGGTACACAGAGAAAGGCAGGAGATTGATGCTGGCCCCCAAATCAAGAAGTGCCCTATTAATGGTAGTCTGTCCTACGATGCATGAAATGGTGGGGCTCCCTGGGTCTTTGTATTTAACAGGAATTGGACCATTGAGCAGCTCATTGATGGATGATGCTAGGAAGACTTTTTTAGGGACTTGTGTTTTCCTCTTCTTGGTGCACATTTCCTTTAAGAATTTAGCATATGATGGCACTTGTTGTATGGCATCAAGAAGAGGGACATTGATTTGGACCTTATTGAACATTTCTTTTATCTTCTCCATGTGAGCATTTGTCTGGGATTCTTAAGCTTATTTGGAAATGGTACAACAGGCTTATAGGGTTGCTCATCTACCTTTTCTTTACCCTTGACTTTTGAAGTGGATGGCTCCGTACTAGAAGATGGTTTGTCAGAAGTTGGTTGCATTGGGACAGGAGGTGTTGGCTTTGGTGGGTGAGATGATTGACTATAAACCTTATTATCAACTTGTTTACCAGATCTCAGGGTATGAATAGCATGACATTGACTGGGTCCTGAATCTTCCACTTCATTCAAAGGGAAGTGATGTTTGGGATTTGGCAATGGCTGGCTTGGAAGCATACCTTTTGTCTCTCATTAGCCAATTGCCCTAATTGGACCTGAATTCTATCCATATCCTGTTGATGATGGTTCATCATTGAAGCTTGGGTCTTAGTTAAGGATTCTATCATTTTCATCAACTCTGATATTTTATCATCTGAATTGTTCTGGGGTGGATGTTGATGATGTGGAGATTGGGATTGGTAGTGTTGGGGGTTTGGATAAGATTGTGATTGTGGTGGACCTTGAGATGGACGAAAATTTGGTGCATTACAATTGAAACTGGATGGGTGAGACTGAGCATTATATGGATGTGAAAGTGGTGGTCTATGATGCTCAGGACCAGACTGACTCCATGAAAAATTTGGATGGTTCTGCCATCTCGAATTGTATGTGTTGGAGTATGGAGGTCTGGTAAAAGCTGCATTCATGTTCTCCTGATAAGATTGGGGCTGATACAAAGGACACTCCTCAAAGACATGGTTAAGGTCATGACAGTAGGTGCAACCCGGTTTAATCACAGGCAATGGGTTGACCTGATTTACAACAGAGTTTCCCCTAGACTCAAGCAGTTCTATCCTCTTCATCAATTGTGTGATCTTGGCTTCTGCGGCTATAGAGGATTCTATGGAGTGCATACCAGTTCTGGAAGTGGTGGGAGTGGATTTATCAGGACATGACTCCCACTGAATGGTTTTCTCAGCTAGGGTTTCAAAGAGATCCCACCCCTGATGTTCATCTTTCTTCAAAAATTCCCTTGACACATGGATTCAAGGATGATTTTCGTTTGGTAATCTAGACCGTCATAGATAATCTGGCATAAACGCCATTTCTCTATGCCGTGATGAGGACACAGGGCTAGAAGGTCTTTGAAACGCTCAAGATACTTCAGAAAAGTTCATTTGGTTCCTGCTTGAATTGCATGATAGTCTTTCGCATGAGGGCAGTTTTGTGGATAGGATAGAATTTCTTAAGAAAGACTTTTACAAAATCCTCCCATGAAGATATGGAACTGACGGGAAGATTGTAAAACCATTTCTTAGCTAAATCCTTCAGTGCAAACGGTATGAACCGTAACCTAACAGCATCCTCGGTCAGTTGGGAAATTCTCATCATTTGGCATACCTCTTCAAACTCACGAATAAAGAGGTACGCGTCCTCAGACTCAAGACCATGAAATCGGGGAAGTGTATTAATGAATTGCGGTTTCAGCTCGAAGTGATTTCCATTAGGTTCGGGGAGAAGAATGCATGAAGGAAGGGAGGTACGAATCGGATAAAATCGATCTTGAAGTGAGACGTTGTTTTCCATAATGTCAAGTGGTTGTGAAAGTGCAAGTGTAGAAAGTCTAACAAGTCTTGCAGATTCTGAACCACGGAACCACTCTTGCATATACAATCACAAACAACGTGCACCGATCACACCAGCGAAAAAGAGAAAATAACAAACAATATAAGAAAAATCAATCCAAGCTTCTAGGATTCCTGGACCTAGACGACTCCTAACTGATTAGATCGTCCACAGGAGGTTTAGTGTAGACTTTGACTATAAGCTAATCAGCCAGGGAAGGGCAAGGTTGGTGGGAGGTTTTCCGTCAGAGACGTTCCTTAATTAAGTAACCACAACCTTCGGGCTTTCGGCCCTCAATCCCTTTCCTAGATACTGATTTTACAAAAGTCAATTTCCAACACTTTTCCCACTTAGGATAATCTTCTAAGTGAGTTCGAGATGTCCCTAGGGCCAACGTCTAGCAAATTTTTATTTAGAAGCTTAGGATTGTGAGTGCTGGGATTGTGGTTTTTGGGCTAAGGAAAGGGTGATAAAATCGCCACCTTATCTTATTTATGGGTTATGCCCTTAGAATTAATTTGTGTAAGTGTACGATATCAACAAACAAGATTCACTCAAAGCGTATTTAAATCAAATAAAGAGTGAGTCCTAGTCAATATGCAATGCGTACGTACCTTGTCTCCAGCACTCTTCAACAGTAAAAGTAAGGAATTGAAAGACACGTGCCTAGAGATGCAATAAACAATTTTTTTTAACTTTGCAACAAATTTTTTACTGTTGATTATTAACAGGAATAGGGTAAAGCATACAGGAAATTAAGTACTGCAGCAGATGTATTTTGCAGAACCAGAAGCCCTGCAGAAATTTGGTCAGTAGTCAACTCAGGATTGCCGCAAATCTGCGGCCAGGGCCGAGATTCTGCGGCAAAGCTGAGGGATCCTGATCTCTGCTTTCTAGAGCAGAGGCCCAGGTCCACTTATATGTCACTGCAATGCAAAGTTTCCTGTTTCTTCAACCTATAACCTACAACAGAGAAGAAGATTCGTTTAGTTCTTCACTTTAAACCAAAAACCGTTGCTCTCCCCGGCAACGGCGCCAAAATTTGATTGAACGGGAAAGGTGTTGTATTGTGGAGTATAATTTGCACACAAAATATATTCAATAAAAGAGATAAGGTTTAGATTCAACCTTAGGTGCTTTGATCACTCCACAAATGTATTCAAAATGATTAATATACCCTTTCCAATCTCCGTTATAGCATGGGCTATACCGAGTCGATTCTTAGGGAGAACTTGCGATGGAAGCGTTACGGTTGGTAGTGAAGATAGAAAACGAAGTTTCTTCTTTGTCTTAAAAGAATAAAAACAAATTGGAAAAAGAAATGAAAGAATCGGTGGATATGTTCATGATGGAAAATGAAAAGAAATCAAAACAAGATTGGCTTTTGGATTAACACTAAAAGAAAGAAAACTTTGAAAAGACTCTTAGAATGAGAAGATCATGACTAGCTAACTTACTACCTTACTAAAACTTACTAAACTCCGTGATGGTGAATGCATGCCTCATGTTGATTCATCGGCAAAGATTTGTTGTGTGTTGGTCTAATTACTTTCCCACTTGGATGACGGGTGATCATTCTTGGACTTGTCTTGTAGCCTCATAGATGTCATTGGCCTACAATTAGACTTTCAATAATGGAATCAAAAGAGCTACACTCAAGAGATGCTAAGGAAGAAGATACAACATTCATTAATGGAAGTAAAGAAGTTGTACAACAAATAGCATATTGGTGATCCATCTCCATGTTCCATCACGGCACTTGTTCTAAAGACAAGGCTCTAAATGAGGCACACAAGAATCATATGGAGAATTATAACAAGATATAGCCAAGCATGAAAGTAACCCATCGGAGAAGAGAAGGCCATACAACTTGCAAGATTAAAGATAGCAATCACTCATGAGTTAGTAGTTAGCAAGGTTAGTGGTTAGCTAGTTCATGTTAGAAAAGTTAGCTACTAGCCATAAGAAAGAAAAGCAAAGCATGAATTAAATTGTAAGTAAAGTAAAGCTAGAAGTAAAGAAAGCAAGTAATACTAGAAAAAACTCAAGTAGAGAAGAAGAGAATGGATCAATCCTTACTTCACAAGTTGTCACTTCTTGATGTACACAAGCTTTCTCTCTCTTACAACTCTCTTTTGCAGAATTTCTAGGGAGGAAGAAGATCTAGAGCACTACAAAAATCCTACAAAAATACAAGCATCTAATCTCTAATCTCTAATCTCTCTTCCACACTCTGTTGCGCAAGCCCTGGTCCTGTATTTATAGCCTCAGAGAGAAGGATCTAGAACCCAGTTTGTTGGAGAGAAATCCGGGCTCCAACAGACTTGTAACTGCCGCAAATTGGCGGCAAAATCCCAGATTTGGCGGCAAGATCAAGGCAGTTGAGGCCAGATTTTCTGTTGCGAGTTTGTTTCAGTTTGTTATCCACGTGGATCTTCTGGAAGAATGAGTTGGCGCGTAGAATTCTCTAGATTCTGGGCTCAAAAGTTGGGCTCTCTTTTGGGCTTTTGAATTAATCTCTTTTAATTATTGCTAATTAAAGAGATTTTGGGCTTTTTCTCATTTCAGATGTGGACCTGCAAAAATAGAGAGAAGATGATCAAAAATCATATTTTTATTTATAATATGCATGGTATGGAAGCGGTAAAATATGCAAATATGTATAAAAATCATCTGTGTCCCTTTCATGTCTGAACGACGCGGAGCTAATGCCCGCGTCTGTGTTCTTCTCATGCTAACGCGACGCGGAACCCATGACCGCGTCCGCGTTCTTCTCGTGTCCTGACTTGAACACGGGTCTCGAACCCCGCGTTTGTGGCACCTTTGCGACGCGATTCCCGCGTCTGTGACTCCCGCGTCTGCGACTCCCGCGTCTAACTCTCAAAACCCGCGTCTCCCTGTGCACTCTCTCCTTCTATATACTTCTCTCTCTAGTTTTACTCTCTCCTCTTCACTTCTTATATTTATGGCGCGTACGCGAGTTCCATGGATTTCAGAGTTTTCAGCTATTCCAGAGATTTAGGCGAGTGTCCTCGCTCTCGCCTCCATTTGGGTTTCCCCGCCTTGTCGGGTCAACATGTATTTTATTCCATGTTTATATGTATTTTACTGCTTTATACTATTCGTGGCTGACCCTTCGTGGTCGTTGAACTCTGGGTTTCTGCCCACTCCTGGGATGGCTGGTAGCCACCGAGAGTGCGCTTAAACCCCGAGCGTTCTTGGACCCTCAGCCTTCCGCCTCCAGTCTCTCACAATCTCGAAAGGGAAGTGATTGGGACCGTCAGGTCTCTCGTCCTTCAGCTCCGGTCTCTCACTATCTCGAAAGGAAGTGATTGGGACCTGACGGTCTCTCAGCTCTGCCTTGTTATCATGATCAGCGCTCAGCACTTTACCACTAGATTCGTCTAGGCGGGATGCTGCCGGATTTCTTACTCGCACTTTAAGCCGAGTTGTCCCGGTAACCTTGCCAGACGCTCCAGTGTTAAATACTGTTTGCTGTCTGTACTTCCAGCTCGCTTAGCTCCGCTTGGTTATGCTCAGCTACTACTCTATCATCATGCCATGTATTTCCTGATATGTTAATACTTGCCATACTATTGCTTCATGCTTGTCAATACATGCTACTAATTAACACCTGTTTGTATCACCTGACAAATGATGTGTTAACATCTGATAACCGTCATGCTACTACTTGACACTAACTCATGTTATACCACCAGTTCCCCGCGGATCCTGAATGGAACTAAGTGCCACACGGAGCAAAGTGCCACACCACACAAGTGGTGGGGGCCACCTCTTGAATCTGTGAGGGCCACCTCTAGAATCCATTCCCCTCAGAGCAAAGTGCCACATGGAACAAAGTGCCACACCACACACGTGGTGGGGGCCACCTCTTGAATCTGTGGGGGCCACCTCTTGAATCAGTGGGGGCCACCTCTTGAATCTGTAGGGCCATCTCCTGCCTGTACCTGATCTCTTTTTATGACCAATTATGTTCCTACTCTTTACAAAGGATAACTTGCACGGGAATGGGAGGAAGTGATGAATGCCGATATGGTGCCTTGCTTATAGTAGTGGAATACCAAAACTGACGATTCGTGTTAGGGGGATTTCAGGCCCCCAGAAGATGCGTGTTAGGGGGATTTCAGGTCCCCAAATGGCTGTGTCCCGGGCGGACGGGAACTACTATATGTATGAGCTATCAGTTCTTCATCAGCTTCCAGTAACGAACCTCGGCTTGCTTATATATGGATGTATGTGTGTTGGGATGTACACCATGACACATACCTAGATATATGGGTCAGACGAGTAATAATAATAAAATATGCCAACTATGTATCCTGTTATGCTCGTTATGAACTCCCGCTATGCTTGTTATGATTCATGTTATGCCTGTTATGTACTTCTGTTATGACCGTTGTACACGAATGCTTTCATCGGATTTTACATCGAATTTTCGGGTTTATGATTATTATCATATTAGCTACTCATACTCTGTATTATTACCCATGTTCCATTCCATTAGTCTACTGTTCCTATCTTACCATACCATGAGTACTTCCTGCTTGATATCACTGTTATATATCTACCTGCCTATACATGCTTATGCTCACGACACGGTTTTCAATGCATGATTATGATTCGGTTTTATCGATACACTTGTACTTATCTCAGCACGCCATCTGGCTTTTGTATCACCACTCGCCTGGGGAGTTCTATCTGACTCCCCTGGATCCTCATGTCCAGGTCTTGGAGCTTGGAGCGTGTGGATCCTCCCAGTTGCTGGTCATAGTGGCGCAGCGGTAGTGTGGATCTCCAGCAGACCATCTGAAGCTCTATCCTTCCAGGCCCCCTGTGTGCCTCTCGAGTTTTCCTTTTGTAAACTCGTGAGTGCCTTTTATACTGTTCACTCTTGTACATCTCTTTGTATTCTCGCATTTGCGCCTATCGGTGATGTAATATTATTGTAATATTTATCACCTCTGGTGATAACTTTGTAATTGTACTCATGTGTTGGAATGTATAATGCACCATTTGCTTCCGTACTCTGATTCTTGCCTGTACTGATGCTTAGCGTATATACGTGAGGGTATTTCGGACCTGCGTATATACGTTGCAGTAACGTCTCCGTACCCACAGGAACGGGGCGTTACAGGGTGGTATCAGAGCCTAGGTTCTCACATCCTCAGTACGTCCAGACTGCAAATTAATGGTAAAGAAATTTGTAACTGGAATGCATGAGTCCTGGTTATACAATCCAACTACAAGTACAGAGTTATCTATTCTTTCTTGATCATCCTTCCTTTGATTCCTTACTTCCATCTTTCCCCTGTTTTGGTTTTTCGAAGCCTTTATACCAACATAAGATATGGATATACTAGAGAGGTAGTGGCTGGCTCTGAATAAAGCTATTATATGATCTCTTCGGCTGACTCTATGGTGCTCGGGTATTCTCAGGATTGATCCTAATCGGGTTATCTTTCAGAAGTCAGTAGTCAGAATTCTCTACGGATATTCTACATTCTCGGCTATATCTTTCAGAGTGATTGATGCCTGGTATTATCGGTCTTCCTTATTATGCTCAGGACTATTAGGGTTTCCTTTATCTTCAATATTCTGGCTTATTCTTGGAGGGCTATCAAGTATCCAACTCTATTGCAAAGTAACGACATCAGATCAGTATTATTTGGTACCGTTCAAAAACTTATACAGCCAGAGGTGCAGAAGATATCTATATTCTGATTACTGTTTCGTCAACTTGAGAGCCCTACCTATAGTACTTCATATCTTGAATGGTATAAATTCCACCCATGTCCCCTTTGTGTTCATTTTACCCCTTATCGAAATTGCGAGGTCGCAATTTTTGTAAGGTGGATGGAATGTAACACCCCGCTCCCGGAATACGTACTTAGTTGCGTATTCAGATTTTTCGATCGTATTTTTCGATTTACTTCCTATATTTATTTTGTATTATGAATTATTTATATGATCGTTTGTCTTGGATTCGGATTCGTGGACTCAGAGTCTGCTCTTCTCTGAACTAGGGACCCGATCCTAGTGTCTTACTCAATTTGGTCTTTCCGGTATTCAGATTTGACCAATTTCAGTTTCAAATATCATTTTCTAATATTTTAGATTTTCTGTGATTTTCTGAAATTTTCCTGAATTAAAATGAAAATCTTCAAAACCGGTGTCGACCAGTGCCGCTGACCGATTCCTAGATTTTTAATTTACAAATGGAGTCAAATTTTGAGAAACTGCTTTCCCATATTTGCTTAAATTAAAATTTACTATCTTAATTCATTTTTTGGAAATTTTCAGAATTTATCAGATTTCTGCCAGATTTGGTGTCGACCGATATTGGCGGCCGATTTCAGGATTTTTAATTTAAAAACTATAAAAAATTTCTTGAAATGGATTTCACCATGATTCTTAGAATAATATTCTTGATTTTTGAGAATTTTGAGGGTCGTTCCGAGATACTTGATTTTCGGACGATTTCGGTATTTTTCCGAAAGTTTTCCGCATCCGCAACTGAATCCCGGGAATCCGCTACTCTAATTATTTTCACTTTTTTCTTTCAAGAAAATATCTTCCTCTTTTCATTTTCTATTCCTTTTTCCTTTTTTTTTCTTCCACCAAATTCTCCAAACTTCTCCATTCTTCCATTATCTTCTACATTCTTCCTCCAAAAATATCTCCTTTCCTCCAAAAATATCTTCTCCAAAATATCCAACACCTCTCCCATCACCATGGCCGGCCAAAGAGCCACCTCACCTCTCCATTTTTACAAAAAACCCCCTCCCTAAAACATTTTTACATCTCCTTCACAATTCCAAATCCTATATAAACCTTCCTTCTCCTTTCAACTTCATTTTCTCTTCACCAACACCTTAACCACCACCAACTCCTCCTTCATCTCTACCACAACAACAACTACTACAACTTCTCCAACTTCCTACCTTCATCTTCTTCCTCCTCATCTCCATTAAAGCACCACAACTTCAACAACTCCACCAACGCCTTCACCTTCTCCTTTACCTTCTCCAAAAATATCACCACCATCAAAACCCTCCACAAAACCACCACCCCATCACCACATCAAGAGCCGGCCACCTCCTTTGGATTGGGGCCGAGCTCTTCTTCGTCGGTAATATCTCCGATGATTATTCCGGTAATCGTTCGCGATTATTCCGGTAATCATTAGGGTGACGATTACAACGACAATAACTAACATCACCATCACCTCTACTATTTTCCACCACCATCTTCACTTTCACCATCACTTTCACCATCACAACACACCTCCATCTCCACTACTTCAACCTCCAAACATCACCTCCTTCACCTTCTTTTTCATTACTCCATCAAAATCCAACTCCTACCAAATAACACCACCACCAAAGCAAGCACCTTTCCTTTCTCTCTCCCTCCTCCTCTCTGTATATTGCTGACGCGGATCTCAACCCCGCGTCCAGGCAACGCCTTAACGCGGATTTTCGCGTTCTTGGCATCTGTTTAAACACGGCCTTCGCATTCTTGTACCGACGCAACGCGGAGTCGATGCCCGCGTCTGTGTCCCTTTCATGTCTGCACGATGCGGAGCTAATGCCTGCGTCTGTGTTCTTCTCATGCTAACGCGACGCGGAACCCATGACCGCGTCCGCGTTCTTCTCGTGTCCTGACTTGAACGCGGGTCTCGAACCCCGCGTTGTGGCACCTTTGCGACGCGATTCTCGCGTCTGCGACTCCCGCGTCTGCGACTCCCGCGTCTCACTCTCAAAACCCGCGTCTCCCTGTGCACTCTCTCCTTCCATATACTTCTCTCTAGTTTTCCTCTCTCTTTCTCTCTCTAACTCTTTCTCTCTCCTCTTCACTTCTTATATTTATGGCGCGTACGCGAGTTCCATGGATTTCAGAGTTTTCAGCTATTCCAGAGATTTAGGCGAGTGTCCTCGCTCTCACCTCCATTTGGGTTTTCCCGCCTTGTCGGGTCAACATGTATTTTATTCCATGTTTATATGTATTTTACTGCTTTATACTATGCGTGGCCGACCCTTCGTGGTCGTGAACTCTGGGTTCTGCCCACTCCTGGGATGGCTGGTAGCCACCGAGAGTGCGCTTAAACCCCGAGCGTTCTTGGACCCTCAGCCTTCCGCCTCTGGTCTCTCACTATCTCGAAAGGAAAGCGATTAGGACCGTTAGGTCTCTCCGTCCTTCAGCCTCCGGTCTCTCACTATCTCGAAAGGAAGTGATTGGGACCGTCAGGTCTCTCAGCTCCGCCTGGTTATCATGATCAGCGCTCAGCACTTTACTACTAGATTCGTCTAGGCGGGATGCTGCCGGAATTCTTACTCGCACTTTAAGCCGAGTTGTCCCGGTAACCTTGCCAGACGCTCCAGTGTTAAATACTGTTTGCTGCGTGTACTTCCAGCTCGCTTAGCTCCGCTTGGTTATGCTCAGCTACTACTCTATCATCATGCCATGTATTTCCTGATATGTTAATACTTGCCATACCATTGCTTCATGCTTGTCAATTACATGCTACTAATTAACACCTGTTTGTATCACCTGACAAATGATGTGTTAACATCTGATAACCGTCATGCTACTACTTGACACTAACTCATGTTATACCACCAGTTCCCGACGGATCCTGAATGGAACTAAGTGCCACACGGAGCAAAGTGCCACACCACACAAGTGGTGGGGGCCACCTCTTGAATCTGTGGGGGCCACCTCTAGAATCCATTCCCCTCAGAGCAAAGTGCCACATGGAATAAAGTGCCACACCACACACGTGGTGGGGGCCACCTCTTGAATCTGTGAGGGCCACCTCATGAATCTGTAGGGCCATC
Organism: Agave tequilana; assembly: GCA_038442645.1. NCBI lineage: Eukaryota > Viridiplantae > Streptophyta > Magnoliopsida > Asparagales > Asparagaceae > Agave > Agave tequilana. The sequence continues at coordinate 13,935 of JAVJIF010018280.1, forward strand.
TCCTACCTGTACCTGATCTCTTGTTATGACCAATTATGTTCCTACTCTTTACAAAGGATAACTTGCACGGGGAATGGGAGGAAGTGATGAATGCCGGTATGGTGCCTTGCTTATAGTAGTGGAATACCAAAACTGACGATTCGTGTTAGGGGGATTTCAGGCCCCCAGAAGATGCGTGTTAGGGGATTTCAGGCCCCCAAATGGCTGTGTCCCGGGCGGACGGGAACTACTATAAGTATGAGCTATCAGTTCTTCATCAGCTTCCAGTAACGAACCTCGGCTTGCTTATATATGGATGTATGTGTGTTGGGATGTACACTAGGACACATACCTAGATATATGGGTCAAACGAGTAATAATAATAAAAGATGCGAACTATGTATCCTGTTATGCCTGTTATGAACTCCCGTTATGCTTGTTATGATTCATGTTATGCCTGTTATGTACTTCTGTTTTGACCGTTGTACACGAATACTTTCATCAGATTTTACATCGGATTTTCGGTTTTTATGATTATTATCATATTAGCTACTCATACTCTGTATTATTACCCATGTTCCATTCCATTAGTCTACTGTTCCTATCTTACCATACCATGAGTACTTCCTGCTTGATATCACTTGTTATATATCTACCTGCCTATACTTGCTTATGCTCACGACACGGTTTTCAATGCATGATTATGATTCGATTTTATCGATACACTTATACTTATCTCAGCACGCCATCTGGCTTTTGTATCACCACTCGCCTGGGGAGTTCTATCTGACTCCCCTGGATCCTCATGTCCAGGTCTTGGAGCTTGGAGCGTGTGGATTCTCCCAGTTGCTGGTCATAGTGGCGCAGCGGTAGCGTGGATCTCCAGCAGACCATCTGAAGTTCTATCCTTCCAGGCCCCCTGTGTGCCTCTCGAGTTTTCCTTTGTAAACTCGTGAGTGCCTTTTATACTGTTCACTCTTGTACATCTCTTTGTATTCTCGCATTTGCGCCTATCGGTGATGTAATATTATTGTAATATTTATCACCTCTAGTGATAACTTTGTAATTGTACTCATGTGTTGGAATGTATAATGCACCATTTGCTTCCGTACTCTGATTCTTGCCTGTACTCATGCTTAGCGTATATACGTGAGGGTATTTCGGACCTGCGTATATACGTTGCAGTAACGTCTCCGTACCCGCAGGATCGGGGCGTTACACGTCGTGAAGAAGTCCTTGCGTGTGTGGGAGTCTTCGTTCGCGCCTCGTCTCTCTCTGTGTATGTCCTCCTTTTTCCTTGTGCCCCTGGTGGTCTATTTATAGGGAGAGCAAGGGTATAATTGTCCCTTGAAAATATGGAAACAGATTGGATCAAATCTGTTTAAATCTGGAAAGTAGCATTGCTGCGAGGCTAGGATCAGCTTCTGCGAAGCTAGGAATAGCAGGTCGGTTGATCCTCTTGATCTGTTTTTGATCCTCTCCATATAGTTGGAAGATCTCCCTTGATCCTCTTACTCGTTTTAGAAGAATCAAGAGATTATGGCAATCAACTGCCAAATTTGATCTTAGATTTGATCTTGATTAGATTTGATCTTGATCCGATTAGATTTGATCTCATCTGGAGATTTAATTGGTCAAAGGTTGACCATAGCAGACCCGTAGCGGAGCTGCCCGTATCGAGCTCGCAGCGGAGCTGGAAGGACCATATGGCGAAGTCAGAAGACAGCTCTTCAGTGGAGCTTTAATATCGTCTGTGGCGAAGCTACCGAGCATCCTTCTGCGCGGTTACGTGTGCTTCAAGCGAAGCTAACTCTCTGCGGAGTTAACTTGAGCACTTCAGGCGAAGCTATAAGTTAGCTCCCTGGTGGAGCTGCAAATGGCTTCAAGGCAAAGTTAGATGATCTCAGCCTCTCAAGCCAGACTATCCCTTTGGGCTCATGTGACGCTAAGTGTGTTAGCATCGTAGACCTGCTGAGGTCTGTTTAGAGACAATCTGGGCTTACTATCTGATCAGTAGAGTCCAAGTTGCTTCTTTGTCCCTCAGAGATGGGTGAAAACTGGTCGTCAGCTTATCTGTCACTTGTCTTTTGTAAATGTCAACAAGTTTAGACATTGTTCAGACCAATCAGAATCTTGTCTTTTTTAAAGTGTCAATAGCTAGCACGTGTTGATTCAAGAGTTTATGCATCAAGATCACATTAAGTACTCAATAGGAGTCTAGCTCTTTGGATCAAAGTTTGGACCAAGTCAAGAAGGAGAAGAAGACTTCAAGTGAAGACCTTCAAGAGAAGACTTGTGTCTAGGTTTGTTTTTGTTAAGATTTTATTTTTAGATAAAATGTAAAGGATTGAATAGTTGGTGGATTGCTCAAGTATAACATATACACTCACACACAAGATTTAGATGAGTTTTTATAAAAGACTTTTCATTTTAGAAAAATACAAAAGAGATTTCATTTGAAAAAATGCCATTTTAGTTTTTGGGTTTTCCAAGTATACATGTCTTTAACCAAAACCATTTTAGTGCTTATTGTCAAAAACATTGATATTTCATCATGAATGTGTAGTGGATCATATCCATGCACACTAAGCTTTAAAAGTGTTTAAAATATCTTGTTTTGTATTTAGAGAAGTTTTGGAAAAATCTATTTGGAAAAATACAGATTTGTTATAAGCCAAAATTTCTAAGTTACAAAAATAGTTCAAAATGTTTGTAACATATTTTGATTTTACTCAAACATGTTTGTATATCTATATATAATACTGAACTTATTTTTGTAGATTTTTAGAGATTTTATGAGATTTTATCAAAGGAAAAATAACAAGTTCAATCCCTATAATGTTCTGTTTTGGCTTCTGCTGGTCGACCGGGACGGTAGACCGAACCAGGAATCGATCGACCGAGTCGTCGTGCACGCCTTGTTTGACTTGAGGGCTGGTCGACTGACCCGGTCGACCGCCAGAGAGCTTCTGCTCTCTGGAAAGCCCCGGTCGACCGGGCGGTCGACCGGCGGAGAGCTCTGCTCTCTATATCTAGGCCACGGTCGACCGGGCCGGTCGACCGCTGGCTCAACGGTAAAAAATCTGACCGTTGGTCGGTCGACCAGGCGATCGACCGACAGCAGTCTGGACTGCTGACTGGACCCCAACGGCTAGTTTTTTCTTGGCCTATAAAATGGGGGTTTCTGGACTGTTTTAAATAAGATTTTTGGAGAGTTTAAAGCTATTTTTTCCCATCTATTTCTGAGGTTTTCTCCACTAGTTTGAGAGCAAATATTTCCAATTCAAAAGGAAGTTTATCAAGAGTGTTTTAAAAGTAATTTCTTGAGTTTTCTCCACCAAATCAATCCTAGTTTTCTCACACACATACTTGAGCTATCCATTGCCATATCATCCTATAGGGATCTTTGTTGTGAAAGTAATTTTAGGTGATCAAAGTGTTGTGATCACCAAAGTTCTCGTTCTTGTTTTGAGGAGGCGGACTTGTGTGTTCGCGGTGTTTCGAGTTCTAGTGAAAGCTCTTTGTAGATGTATGGCCTCGGCAAGCTTGCGTGTTGTGGTGTGTTGTTCTTGCGGGAACAAGAGAGGGACTAGAGAGTCCAAAGGAGTTCTAGTGTGAACTCGCTGTAGGGTGTTGTGGCACCGAGTGATCCGGTGGGATCAGTTTATAGTGAAAATCCTTCAAGTGTTGAAGGTGGGACGTAGAGCAAATGTGCTCGAACCTCAAAACAAATCTCCCGTGTTTGCGATTGCTCTCTCTATCACTCACTTGTCTTTATATCTTGCATGCTCACATTGCCTTTATCTTTATATGCCTGTATATCTTGTGTTTAAATTGATATATGTTTGGGGTTTGTTAGCTCACACTTGTATTCAACCAAGAGAGCCAAAGCGGTACCTCAACTCTTATCTAGAGGAATCTTGAGGAGTTAGTCCAGAGCCCTTCTCGGGGGATTCGGCTACACTCTTAGGTTATACTTGGGTGTTTTATCTAAAGAAGTTTTAGTTTGCATTAATAATCTTTATTCCGCATTAATTCACCATTAGATTAGCTAGTCACCTATTCACCCCTCTAGGTGATTACAATTGGTATCAGAGCCAAGTGCTCGCGATTTGGGTCTAACAACCTTGAGTTAAAGATCCTCATTTTATAGCTAATCACAATACTTGTTTACACACACATGGATTTCATGTCACCTCCCACTTTTGACATTCTTAACATCCAAACTTAAAAAGTTAAGATGTCTATGTACTCAAAAGCCTAGACATTCATGTTTATCTTGCTACTATTAAAAATTCATATGTTAATAATAGCAAGTATATTGAGGCTAACTCAAAAGCCATCAATGCTTTGAAGATACCCTAAATAATGATTATTTATGTAGGGTTGCTAATCTTGACTGGTCTTTTGTAGTAGGGAACACCATCATCTCCCTTGGCGAATAAGAACAATACTATGCGGGGAGCGACTCGGATGTTGAAAGTGAGGGTTCCAATGTATACTACATGGTCCAAGGGGATAACCCCCTTGAGGTAAACACCGAATCCGAGTTAAAAGAGGATGTTGATATGTCTTATAATGAACTTGCTTCTTTTTGTCAACAACTTCTAGAAAAATATGACATGCTTAAAAAGGATAATAAGAAAATGAAAAACAAATTTGATTGCTTGTTACAAGAAAAAGATTTATTTCAAAATAAATTAGAATGTATTTCTAAAGAAAATGAATGTTTTTAAAAATGAAAATATTTCTTTGTTTTCTAAATTGAATGATATGTGTGAAGGAAATAATGCTTTGAAAAATAAAATTGTTTTGGTGGAAAAACAAAGGGAAATTGCTTTGAATGAAACTAACTCTTTAAAAAAAAATTGTTGAAAAAGAAAAGGTTAATGTTTCTAAAAAGAAAAAGTTTGTTGATCATGCTTTTCATGCCACAACTATTGATAAAAATGAAGTTAAATTTTTGAAAAATAAAATAGATTGTTTGAGCTCAACTTTGAGCAAATGTGCATTTAACCATTCTAAATTAGAAACCTTGTTTCAAAAGAAACAAGCTCCACATGTTCATGCACATCACCCACAACATGCTTATGCATATTTTGCACGCCATGATCATACTCATACACATGTGCATAGTAGAGTGTACAAGTGTACACATTGCGGCTACAAAGGCCATTTAGCAAAATTTTGTTATAATAGGGTAAACACTTAAATTTTGCTAATAAAAATGTTTGGGTTCCTTACAATGCTAACCCCGAGGACCCAAAAGAAAATGAGTACCAAAGTCCCTACCTTTTGTATTTGATGTAGGTGCGGGCTCTCACATGACGACGTGAGAGATTTGGTGCCTTGGTGCTGGATGAACATGGACTTGATGGACATACATTTGATGCACTGCTATCAAGGATGTTTGGTGGGACGACCGGCATGTTTTGAAGATTTGGAGTATAGTTCTTATGTTTTGGTAACTATCTCTAAACTCCTATTTTATTTACATACTCTTATAATTGATGATTTTTAGCATATTTTGTGTTTTATGCTTCATGTGGTAAACACTTATTTAAATGTAGTTTTTATCAAAACTTGGATATATACTTGCACAAGTAGTGAGAAACATTTGATTTATATATGTTTGCAATTCATTGCTCATTTGTACTCACTATATGCACATGTATAGCCTAATTTTGATGATTTCCTCATTTACACTTGTTTTGCCTATTTACATGTTTTATTTCATGAATATACTATTTTTGTTCAAAACTAATAAATATACATGTATGCCCCTTAAGTCATTTGCCTTCATGCAATTTATATTATGGACTCTTTTTAAGTTTGGGATATGTATGCATATTGTTAGCTTTGGATAAATCATACATATACCTTGAAGACTGTTTTAAATGAAAAATAAAATCTTAATGATTTTCATATTTGTTTGATAAAATGAATTTTCATGATTTTCACTTGTTTGATGTTTTGAGCCTTATTGACTATTTTCATAAAAAATGCTAATTACATGATTCTTGTGCACTCACACTTCATTTGTTTATTCATAACTTTATTTCATGATCATTTTTAAGCCTTATCGATCTTGAGTGACAATATTTGTGTATTTAGTATAATTCATGAGATATATATAACTTATTTTCATGTTTGAAGGATCTTTAACTAGTTTTTTAAAAATTATTTTAACTAGTTATTTATTCTTCATATGATAGTGTTTTCAATGATAAAATATTTTCAAACTCTTATTTTTGAAAACTCCTTTCACGTAAGGGCAGACGGATGGGCGAGCATGCCTTGTATGCCTTATTGAAATTCTTTTATCTTGTGCATGAAAAGAGTGGTTAATTATGAGTTATACACTTGTTTCACATCATATTTTCAATTGGTATCACAATTGATATTTTTTTATATACTCATCTTTTGTTTTTTATATATACATGCTTCATTTCATATAATATCAATTTCTATTGGTATTCTCTTTTCAAGCATATATATGATTTGTTTTGTGCTTGAGTTACTAGATATGTACATATTTAAAGCACAAAGTATGTTTATGCTAAGATTGAATTAAATCTTGATTTCAATTGATTTCTCAATAGGTACTTTTTATAAGCTTATGCATTATTTTCAATTAGTATTTTTTATTGATATCATAATTTACAATATACTTCAATTGGTATCTATTTATTTCAATTGGTATCCATATATTTCAATTGGTATCTATATATTTTAATTTCCAATTGGGTTTAAATTTCACTTGGCATCAATATGTTTTACCTACTGGGTATCAAAATTTATCATGTATTTCTATTGGTATCAAAACTTAATGTAAATTTAAATTGGTATCATATATAAAATATTTCTTTCTTTGATATCAAAATGTAAAAATGTTTCAATTTCAATTGGTATCACAAATTTTCTATTTCATATGGTATCTATATCTTGTGATATCTTGATTTGTTGATTTAAGAAGAATTCAAAATTTGTATTGTTTATTTACAATTGATATTATAAAATTTTGTTTACATACAAATGATATCTCAAAATTTGTTTTAGTATTATAAAAATTTGTCTTAAAAATGTTTTGATATGTATTGCCTATATGCAACATGTCCTTAAGAAACTTAGCATAAGATGGGACTTATTGGATGGCATCAAGAAGTGGCACATTCATCTTCACTTGATTAAAGATCTCAATTATCTTATCCATGTGTGGATTTTGCTTGTTGTTTTTGGTGCTATAGGCTGGTGCACATGACTGGTTGACTTGTTTTTTTCAGATTCATCAAGTTTAGGAGGAGTGGGATTAGATGAGGTGGATGCTGAAATGTGATTGTGCTGATAGGATTAGGCGGTGTTGACACTTGGTTATCAACTTCTTTCCAACCTCAATGTATGAACAACATTACATTGATTCAGTGATTGACCCTCAACCAAATGAGCCTGTTGTGAATTCCTAGGATTCATAATTAGTTGACTGGGCAAGGTACCCTTTTGCCTCTCATGTTGTGGGTTGGCTAACTGGTTCATTTGACCCTCAAGCCTCTGTATTGTTTGCATGAGAGAATCTTGGTTCTTCATGTACCTTTCCATATTTCTCTCAAAATCAGTCATTCTCTTTTCGAGTTGAGGATTCTGAGGAAGATGGTGGAGCTTGGTTGGGAAAATTTTGTTGATAATTTGAAAAATTGTTGGGAGAATTTTGAGGGTGATTGAAAAAGTTGGGTTGATGATTGGAAGAATTATTGGAATGATGGAAGTGGCTTGCATGGTTTGACCGTGGGTGGTCATTATTTTCTTGCCTCCATAAGAAATTTGGGTGATTTCTCCAGCCATGATTGTACGTTAGAGCGTAAGGATCATTGTTTGGCCTTAAAAGGCCGCATTCATCGGTTCAGAAAAGTTGGAGAGCTTGAAATACAAGACACTCCTCAAACACATGATTCATGGCCTGACAGTAAGTACAACCCGGAGTTAGAAATTGGTTTGGGCTGACTTGATTGACTGGACTTGGTTCCTTAGTTTCTAGAGCTTTCAGTCTTCTCGCTAGGTTAGCTAACTTAGCCTCGTTAGCTATGGATGATTTAAACGAATGGAGACCTCTTTTTGAAGAGATAGAGTTTGGGTTTCTAGAGCTTTCACTAGTAGGTTCCCATTGGATGGTCTTTTCAGCTAGATTCTCATATAAATCCCATCCTTCATGCTCATCCTTCTGCAAGAATCCCCCTTGCACATGCTTTCTAAGAGGGTCTTGGTCGAGTAGTCTAAACCGTCATAAAGAATTTGGCATTGTCGCCATTTCTCTATTCCATGATGAGGACATTGGACAGGAGGTCTTTGAAACGTTCAAAGTACCTCCAAAACGGTTCACTAGGTTCTTGCTTGAACTGCATGATGTTTTTCCTAACGAGAGCGATCTTGTGGATTGGATAGAATTTCTTCAAGAAGACCTTGATGAAACCATCCCAGGATGTGATAGAGCCGGTCGCTAAGCTGTAGAGCCATTTCTTGGCTAAGTCCTTAAGAGCAAATGGGACAAATCTCAACCTAATAGCATCATCTGCAAGGTGTGAGATTTTCATCATTAAGCATACTTTCTCAAATTCTCTTATGAAGAAATAAGCATCTTCGGAGTCTAAGCCATGGAACTTAGGGAGTGTATTGATGAACTGTGGCTTAACCTCAAAGTTGTGTTCACCAACCGAGGGAAGTAGAATGCAAGATGGAAGTGATGTTCTAATGGGATAGAACCTATCCTGCAAAGATGTCGGTGATCCATAACTAAATCTGGTCTTGTTTCGAACTTGGGTGGTGTTGTTTTTCTAGTTAACCTAGATAATTAGGGTCTCTTGACCACACTTGCATACACAAACACAATCACAAACAAGTTCACCAATGTCAAGAAGAGAAAATAACCAAGCCTAGTCTAAGGTAACCTTGACCTAGACAACTCCTAACTGGTTGATTATCCACAGGAGGTATAATGTAGACTTTGACCACAAGCTAATCAGCCAGGTCAGGGCAAGATTGGTGGGAGGTTATCTGTCAAAGACGTTCCTTAATTAAGTAACCACCAACCTTTGGGCTTTCGGCCCTTAATCCCCTTCGTAGACACTGATTTGGCAGGAGTCAAATTCCAACACCTTCCCACTTAGGATAATCTCCTAATGAGTTCATGATGTCCCTAAGGCCAACGTCTATCAGATTTTACTTAGGCTTAGGCCGTGCATGCTTGGAGATGGTTTGTGGGCTAAGGAAGGGTAATGACTTCCCCACCTTATCTTGACTTGGGTTTTGCCCTTAGAATTGATTCGTTCAAAGTGTGCAAGATATAGAAAAGTAGAATTCAAAAGCAAATATCACCCAAGAATGCTTCTAAAACTATATGTTATGTATACGTACCTTGTCTCCAGCTCTCTTCAATAGTAATTGTAAAATAAACGTAATTAGACAAATGCCTAGAATGCAAGCCTGAACGTTTTTTTTAAGCAATTAACAATCACTCAAATTACTGTTGGATTAAAACAGGGATGGTGGATAGCAGATATGGCAAGAATATAACATACAAAAACTTAATTTTTTTGCGACCAATATGTCCTGCAAAAAAGAGTTTTAGTAGTCCAATGAAATTTTAACTTTTGCAACACAATTTCTTGAAATTCTGTTTCCTACTTTCGAGAGTAGGGGCATAGAATTTGCAAGTCTTCTCTTGCAAAGCTTGAATGCTAGATCTGAATCATCAAGTTCCTAAAACAACACACCAAACTTATTAAAAAAATAAATACACTGTTCCCTCCCCGGCAATGGCGCCAAAAATTGGTTGCTAAAATGAAAGAACAATCAAAGAGTTAAGAAATAGCTTGTGGCTAACGGGTCATGTCACGAGGAGGAATGCGATGAAAGCTTTTTAGTGTTTCGTTAATAACAAAGAATTGTACTCATTTTTTAATTGAAAAGATAATGGAAAGAAGGAGATGATTAAAAGAGAAATTGTAACTTTGGAGAAGGCTTTGGAGAAGGTAAAAAAAAAACTTCGAAAATTGTTTGGTTGTTTTAAATATAAGAAGGAGAAATTCTAGGCTCACTATCTCACTACTTAACCGTTTATTATTCTATTGAAATTCTTAGTGCCTCAACTTGATCATAGGCAAAACTTAAGTTTGACTTTAGAAAGTTTGAAGTAAAGCATATAAGATGGTTGAAAAAGTGAACTCTTTTCTTTAAGAAAATGTTTTGAATTGAATGTTAAATCATCAAGCGCGAAGAAGTAAGTATGGAATAAAATCAGTTCAAGAAACGTTCTTAAAAGAAGTAAGAGTTTAAAAAATTCAAACCCATCCTCATGTGCCTTCAAGAACACTTTCACGAAGAAAAGCTTTAAGTTAGGCATGCAAATGATTCATTGGGTCTTTTTCATTAAAATCAGAAGAGAAGAAGAATTTGAGAAAGGTACAATAGTGAGCCCATAAAACCGATTTAGCTACTCATGAAAGACAAAGAAAAATGCAAGTAAATAACGCACGACATACCGTAATATGAGTGGAAGAAAATGTGGCTCGATTCTTGTATTAATGTCACTTCAATCTTCAAGTTACAAGCACTCAATTCCTCTCTCTCACATGTATTTGTACTGAACTACAAATTGCAAAATAAAAATATAACTTTCTTGCTATCTAACAAAGAACCTAAACCTTAAAGTATAAACAAAATTCTAATCCTAGTCTTCGCTCCATTTTCAGTGCAAAACCTAGCTTTTATAGGCAAAACCTCAGAGGGAAGGAGTGAGGAGATAAGGGGAGCAAACGCTCCCCTTATCTCCACCAAAAAGCCGCGGATCCGCGGCCTGGATGTGGCTAATTGGCCACATCCAGGTGGAGAGATGGTTAGCATGGATTTGGCCTCCCTTTTGTCTTGCTGGATCCACTGTTGCAACTCCCAGATTTGACGAAATGATCTTTGATTTGTTAGCTTCAACCGCTTAATTCAGGGAGATTCACTTCAACCGGTTTTCAACCCTCTGATATGCCAAGATTTGCCCCGATTCCTTGATTTTGAATTTATTTTGAATTAAATCAGAATTTGATGGGCTTTTGGGCTTGTTTCTCGTTCCTTTCTTTTAGCAATTGGACCTACATTTAACAAAGAAGAAGAAGACTTATTAATAGGATTTATTAGCTAAAAAGTATGGTAAGGTGACAATGTATATGCAATATATGTGACTGATCACGAAGCAGCTCGTGTATGGTGATACGAGCTGAAATATTAGCCAGCTGGGCCAATATGTCAAAGCGAAAAGGAACGTCAAGTCCGGGGCCTGAAGATTTTTTCAAAATATGGTCAAACCGGACTTCTTTTGCTTCTCTTTCCCTGAAGTCAGGACTAAAATTGGAACGTGTAAGATCTAAAACTAATGTCAACACAACACTCAAACAAAGATAATTAGCGTTAAATAAAATAACTTACAAGAAAGAAAATAAATCCAGAAAATAATGCAAACACAAACACAAGAGATTTTATCCTGATTAGGTCCTCTTGACCTACACCAACACCTAAGCAACCCGCTTAAGATTTTTCTTATCCTTGATTTTGTACACCCTAAATCAAAACCTGTACACCATTTGACCAAAACACCCTTTACCAAATGTGTATAACTCTTCTTACATCAAGAAGACAACAACACCTTGTACAACTTCTCTTCAACCCGAATACACTGTTGTACAATTCTTCTCTTTGAGCAATTACAATCAATCCTATAAGCCTTGAAACTTATATGTGATCGTGAACAAGAACTCTTATAGGTAGACTCTAAGAATTCTTCACTAGAGGATTGAAATTTGAGTGAAGAACAAAAAGTAGAACTAGTTTTCTAGAAAACAGAATATTTCAACAGAGTTTGGACAGAAAATTATGATTTTTAATTGGTGTGTTTAGCCTAGGACAACATCTCTATTTATAATATAGATCAGTTAGGGTAGCTATCATGATAAATTTGAATATTAAAACGTTAGATAAACACCAGAAAATCATTAACTATTTAACAGTCAGAAACTGTTATAAGTCGACTAGAGTAGGGGTAAGTCGACTAGTATAGGCATTTTTAACTGGGTTAGTCGACTAGCAGAAGGGATTAGTCGACTATAAATATATGATATAGATATGCAAGTCTCTGGAAACTATTATTAGTCGACCAGCAGAAATTATTCGTCGACTACAACATGTAGTCGACTAGTAATGTTGATAAGTCGACTAATGCTGCTAACAGTCAAGAAACAGAAAGTTGATATCTTTTCTGGACAGGACTTAGTCAACTATAGGACATTGATAAGTCGATTAGACATTGTATGAGTCGACTATAGAAAGAGTCAAGTCTACTAATAGGAAGGGTCAAGTTTACTAATAGGACTATTTTGTGTGTGATCAAGGCTTTTAACAAATATCTAAAAAATACACAAAAATAGTATAAATTACATTTGTTATCATCAAAATAAGTTCCAACATTCTCCCCCTTTTTGATGATGACAATGTGTGTATGCACAAGCTCCCCCTATAAAGAAACTCTCCCCGCAGAAAACAGGTTATAACAAAAATATATATAACAAGTGTTCTCCCTCTGCATCATAGCATACTGATTAGTCACATATATTGCATTTCATTGTCACCTTACCATGCTTTTTAGCTAATAAATCCTATTAATAAGTTTTTTTTCTTTGCTAACTGTAGGCCCAAGTGCTTAAAGAAAGAAAAGAGAAACAAGCCCAATAGCCCACCAAATTCTGAATTAATTCAGAATAAATTCGAAATGAAGAAATCAGGGCTAAATCTTGGCATATCAAGAGGTTGAGAAGAATCCTCCCTGAATCGAGCGATTGAAGCCACACAATCAAAGGTTGTTTCGTCAACGTTTGGAGCTGAAACAAGAAAATCAGTAGAAGATACGGGCCAAACACCAAACCAGGAGCTCCCCCCCTTGGGTGTGGCCACCTGGCCACACCAGGGCCGCGGAAACGCGGCCCAAGCCGCGTTTTCGCGGCTTGTTAGTGGTTGTTGGGGGAGCGTTTGCTCCCCCAATCTTCCCGGGATCCTCCTCGATTAGTTTTTGGCTATAAATATTGGTTTTAGCAAAGAAAAATGCAGCGAAGACTAGGATTAAGTTTTGTGTTTATTTTCTTAGGATTTTGGCTCTTTGTTAGCTAGCACAAAAGTTATAATCTTGTTATTTACTTTCTAGTCCAGTATCAAAACTTGTGAGAGAGAGAGAGGAATTAAGTGCTTGTACTTGAAGATTGAAGTGACATCAATACAAAAGTCGAGCCAAGTTTTCTTCCACTTGCAGTACGGTATGGTTTGCATTATTTCTATGCTTTCTTCTTCACTATTTTCTATGAGTAACTAAACGGTTTTCTGGGCTAGCTATCATAACTCTCTCTTGTTCTTCTTCTCTTCTATTTTTAAAAGGAAAAGACCCAATGAATCTTATGCATGCCTCACTTAAAAGCCATTCTTTTTGAAAGTGTTCTTGAAGGCACATGAGGATGGGTTTGGATTGTTGAACTATCACTTCTTTCATGAACATCTTTTGAATTGTTTTTACTTCATTCTTGCTTCTTCACGCTTGATGATTTAATATTCAAATTCTAACGATTTCTCGAAGAAAAGACTACACTCTTCCAACCATCTTATGTGATTTGCTTAAAGCTTTCTAAAAATTAACTTTAAGTTTTGTAAATGATTACTTTGAGGCACTTGATATTTTAATGGAAGAATAAACAATTGAGTAGTGAGATAGTGAGCCCATATTTGCTTTCTTATTATAAAACAACAAAACAACTCTCAAGCTTTCTAAATCACCTTCTCCAAAACCTTTTCTAAAAGTTGCAATTTCTCTTTTAATCATCTCTTTCTTTCCATTCTCTTTTCCATAAAAACAAACACAATTCTTTGTTTTTAAGCAATTCACCGAAACGCTTCCATCGCATTCCTCTTCGTGGACACGACCCGTTAGCCATAAGCTACATAGTAAACTCTTAAACTCTTTGATTGTTCTTTCTTTTAGCAATCAATTTTTGGCGCCGTTGCCGGGGAGGGAACGGTTTATTTGTTTTCTAACAAGTTTTGTGTGTTGTTTCGAGGACTTGAAGATTCAGGATTTAGCATTCAAGCTTTGCAAGAGAAGACATGCAAATTCTGTGCCCCTACTCTCGAAAGTAGGAAACAGAATTTCAAGAAATTGCGTTGCAAAACTGAAAAATTCATTGGACTACTAAAAACTTTTTTTTGCAGGACATATTGCTCGCAAAAATTTAAGTTTTGTATGTTATATTTGTGCTATTTCTTCTATCCACCATCCCTGTTTTAAGCCAACAGTAAAACACTTGTTGAAAAGTTTAAAAAATTTATTAGCGTTTGCATTTTAGGCACGAGTCTTTTCAATACATTTACTTTACTGTTGAAGATAGCTGGAGACAAGGTATGTATGCATAGCATATAGTTTAGGAAACATTCTTGGGTGATATTTGCTTTTGAATGCTATTTTTCTATATCTTGCACACTTTGCACAAATCAATTCTAAGGGCAAAATCCAAGTCAAGATAAGGTGGAGAAGTCATTACCCTCCCTTAGCCCACAAACCATCTCCAAGTACGCACAACCTAAGTCTAAGTAAAATCTGATAGACGTTGGCCCTAGGGACATCTCGAACTCATTAGGAGGTTATTCTAAGGGGGAAAAGTGTTGGAACTTGACTCCTGCCGAATCAGTGTCTAGGAAAGGGATTAAGGGCCGAAAGCCCGAAGATTGGTGGTTACTTAATTAAGGAACATCTTTGACGGATAACCTCCCACCAATCTTGCCCTGACCTGGCTGATTAGCTTATGGTCAAAGTCTACATTATACCTCCAGTAGACAATCAACCAGTTAGGAGTTGTCTAGGTCAAGGTTACCTTAGACTAAGCTTGGTTGTTTTCTTTTCTTGACTATTGGTGAACTTGTTTGTAATTGTGTTTGTGTATGCAAGTGTGGTCAAGAGACCTTAATTCATCTAGGTTGACTAGAAACACATCACCACCCAAGTTCGAAACAAGACCAGATTTGGTTATGGATCGACCGACATCTTTGCAGGATAGGTTTTATCCCATCAGAACATCACTTCCATCCTGCATCCAACTTCCATTGGTTGGTGAACACAACTTTGTGCTTAAACCACAGTTCATCAATACACTCCCTAAATTCCATGGCTTAGAGTCTGAAGATGCTTATTTCTTCATAAGGGAATTTGAAGAAGTATGCTTAATGATGAAAATCCCACAACTTGCAGATGATGCTATTAGGTTGAGATTTGTCCCATTCGCTCTTAAGGACCTAACCAAGAAATGGCTCTACAGCTTAGCGGCCGGCTCTATCACATCTTTGGATGGTTTCATCAAGGTCTTCTTGAAGAAATTCTATCCAATCCACAAGACCGCTCTCATTAGGAAGAACATCATGCAGTTCAAGCAAGAACCTAGTGAACCGTTTTGGAGGTACTTTGAACACTTCAAAGACCTCCTTGTCCAATGTCCTCATCATGGAATAGAGAAATGGCGACAATGCCAAATTCTTTATGACGGTTTAGACTACTCGACCAAGACCCTCTTAGAAAGAACGTGCCAAGGGAGATTCTTGCAGAAGGATGAGCATGAAGGATGGGATTTATGTGAGAATCTAGCTGAAAAGACCATCCAATGGGAACCTACTAGTGAAAGCTCTAGAAATCCAAACTCTGTCTCTTCAAAAGGAGGTGCCATTTGATTGAATCATCCATAGCTAACGAGGCTAAGTTAGCTAACCTAGCGAGAAGACTGGAAGCTCTAGAAACTAAGGAACCAAGTCCAGTCAATCAAGTCAGCCCAAACCAATTTTCAACTCCGGGTTGTACTTACTGTCAGGCCATGAATCATGTGTTGGAGGAGTGTCCTGTATTTCAAGCTCACCAACATTTTCCTAAACCGATGAATGCGGCATTCTCAAGGCCGAACAATGATCCTCACGCTCCAACGTACAATCCTGGCTGGAGAAATCACCCCAGTTTCTCATGGAGCCATCAAAATAATGACCACCCATGGTCAAACCATGCAAGCCACTTCCATCATTCTAATAATTCTTCCAATCATCAACCCAACTTTTCCAATTACCCTCTCAATTCTCCCAACACTTTTTCAAATTATCAACAAAGTTTTCCCAACCAAGCTCCACCACCTTCCTTCAAGAATCCTCAACTCGAAAGGAGAATGACTGATTTTGAGAGAAACATGGAAAGGTACATGAAGAACTAGGATTCCCTCATGCAAACAATACAGAGGCTAGAGGGTCAAATGAGCCAGTTAGCCAACCCACAACATGAGAGGCAAAAGGGTACCTTGCCCAGTCAACCAATTATGAATCCTAGGAATTCACAACAAGCTCATTTGGTTGAGAATCAATCACTAAATCAATGTAATATTGTTCATACATTAAGGTCGGGAAAGAAAGTTGATAACAAAGTGTCAACACCACCCAATCCTAGTCAGCACAATCACACTTCAACATCCACCTCATCTAATCCCACCCCTCCTAAAGTTGATGAATCTGAAAAATATAAATCAACCAGTCATGTGCACCAGCCTATAGCACCATTTCCTAATAGGCTGAAAAACAAGCAAAATCCGCACATGGATAAGATAATTGAGATCTTTAATCAAGTGAAGATAAATGTGTCACTTCTTGATGCCATCTAACAAGTCCCATCTTATGCTAAGTTTCTTAAGGACATGTGCACCAAGAAGAGAAAGACTAATGTACCTAAAAAGGTCTTCTTAGCCACTAACATTAGTGAGCTACTATCGGGTCTGATCCCTGTCAAGTACAAGGATCCAGGTAGTCCAACCATTGCCTGCATAATAGGACAAGCCGAGATTAGTCGTACACTTCTTGACTTGGGGGCAAGTATCAACTTGCTTCCATTCTCAGTTTATCAACAACTCGGGTTGGGCGATCTTAGTCCAGCTCGAGTCACTATCCAACTGGCCGACCGTTCAGTGAAAGTTCCAAAAGGGGAGATTAACGATGTCCTTATCCGGGTTGGGGAGTTTATTTACCCCGTTGATTTCATAGTTCTTGAGACACAACCTGTGTCTAACTCCAATCATAGGGTTCAAACTCCTGTTATCCTAGGGCGACCATTCCTTGCTACTGCCAATGCCATCATCAATTGTAGGAATGGATCCATGAGGTTAACTTTTGGGGACATGACTAGAGAAGTTAATGTCTTCAACCTAGACAAACAACCTCGTAAGATAAGAGATCAAACATTTGAGGTAAACTTTGCTGAAAACAATTGTGATGAAGAGAGTGAAGATTCTGAAGATGAGTCGCTGTTTCTTAATGAATTATTTAAAAATTAATGCGATTATCTTGATGTCGAAGATCCTCATGTTAGAGTACCCTTTAAAAAGGGAAAAATTGATTTGAATATCTTCACTTTTGATGAGCCAACCAATAATGCATTGCATGAGGATATAATTCAAGAACCTCCGATTGATATACTCTTTGAAAACCTCTTCGAAGAAGAACTCATGTGTTTGGAAGAACTAACTAGGAATCTTTTGGTTAATTGCACACTCTAGGAGAAAGTGTTGACCTAAGCTTTGAGGAGATATATGGAACTGAGTTAGAATTCTTAGGCATTCATAATTAAGAAGTTCCAAATGAGAAGGGTGGTGGTGACAAATTTTTGAATAATGATTGTAGCAATATGAGGAAGAAACACCTAAAGGAGATGAGACTGGGGAGGCAGAAAGCTAAAATGACAAAACAATTGGCCTCCCCACTGTGCCCTATTAAGAGGACCCATTGGAATGATGGGAAGAGAGCTAGAGGAATAAGACTGAAAAAGACCTAGGTGTGGGAGAAAATTGATGTTGTACATACTCCTGTATAATATATGTGAAATCACCTAGAGGGGGGGTGAATAGGTGATAATGCTAATCTAGAGAACTTAATGTGAAATTTAAAAACTAATTGCAATAACACAAATGCAACCAACTAGAGATGCACACACAACTAAGCCAAGCATATAACTATGAATGATCAATGTGAAAAGATGCAAGGCACAAAGTAAAGAGAGAGAGAGAGATAGAGTAAGAGTCAAGGGATCAAGCGCAAACAACAAGATATGTTTCGAGGTTCGAGCACCTAGCTCTACATCCCCGCCTTCACACAGAAGGATTTCAAGTCCACTAGCTTGTCCACAAAGGACTCCCACAAAGGGAACCTCCACCGAGGATTTGGGGCAATAACAATTACAAGGAGTACCCAACTTCTCTCCTTACAAACACAACCTCCTCCTTGAGGCACAACACCAAGCCAACAAACAATCACCTCACAACTTGAGGGATTAGCACAAAGCTTACACAAGGATCACCTCACCACTTGAGGGATACAACCCAATAGCACAACCTCCTCAACATAATGAGGGAAAGGCACAAAGCCAAGCTAAGATAGGGTTTACAACTTGGTGGTCTAACAAACAACCACAAACAATTTCTTTCCCACACAAAGATCCTATAGAATGAGATAATAGATGTAGCTCAAGTATGGAGAAAACTAAAGGAATGGAAATCAAAATCTCAAAGAAAATCCTTCAGAAAAACTAGAAACCAAGATGAAGAAGTTTAATCAAACACTTTTCCCAAAAACCCTTTTCTTTGATTTTCCAAACCCTAGCAAAAACACCAAATAGATTGTTCAATTTAAAGCCCAAAAACTTCTTTTGATTGCTGTGAAAACACTAGAGAGTCAGGAAAAATTCGCACAAAAAATCTTAGAGAAAACCTCTTTCCAATGGGGTATTTATAGGCCATTTGGAAAACTAGCCATTGGCAGCAGATCCTGTCAAAAATGAACTACCGGTCGACCGGCCAACGGTCACATTTTGACCGCTGGCAGCAACCGGTCGACCGTGCGGTCGACCGTCCCAGATACAGAGAGCAACGCTCTCTGTCCGGTCGACCGCTCGGTCGGCCGGGGGCAAACAGAGAGCAACCTGCTCTCAGTCGGTCGACCGTGCGGTCGACCGGCTCATGGGGGCAGCCAGCGTGCACGTATCTGTGCACGTCGGTCGACCGCTACGGTCGACCGGCCTAGCCTGGCAGCTGTAGTTCTGGGAAAAACTTGGTTTTTAATGTCTTAAAAATTCCCATAAAATCTCTAAAATTCCACAAAAATATTTTTCTCATTTTTCATTGAAATACAAACTTGTGTTAAAAAGTTTAACACAAATCTCAAACATTTTGAACTATTTTTTATGTTATAGAAATTTTGCCAAAAACCAAAAACTGTATTTTCTAAAACTTAGATTTGAATAGAAAATACGTTTTGTCCAAAACTCATCCAAATACAAAAACTTGATATTTAAACAACATTTAGGCATGATGTATATGGATATAATCCTATATACATGAAACATATATATATATATATATATATATATATATATATATATATATATATATCCATGTTTTTGACTTTAATTCCAAAAATATGTTTTGTTAAAAATACCGAAACATAAAACACATGAATAAGTAAGTCAAAACTAAGTTTGTCTAAGTAGTTGAAGCATGCATGTATATAGAACAAATCTAATATACATTAAACCATGTAAACTTGTTTTGATCTATCTATTCATGAAACCAAGATCGGTTAAACCAAAAACGGAAAAACCGAAAACCAATATTCAAAACATGAAACGTGTGTGTTGTGTGAACTTTAGCATATCATACTATTCTAATCTTTACAAATGGATCTAAACACAAAACTAAACTAGGTACCGATGTCTTCTTGTAGAGCGCCGTCTCCAAGCCGACTTGATCCAAAACTTCGTGATCCACCGAGCTTGACTCCAATGAGTGCTATTTATGATCTTGTCGCTCGGCTCTTGAATCACTATGTGAAAGCTTCTAAACCATCTTTGTTGAAACTAATCACCTACTAACATCTTGATTAATAATCTGAAACTAAAATCACAAGATTATTAGTACACATAACTACATGAGTTAATCATCATCAAAACTAGAGTGGAAGGCCTCTGGGCCAACAATCACCCTCTTTTTGATGATGACAAAACTCATGGAGTTATATATGCATGGATTAAAGTTAAGCTTCAAGGAAGCTCCCCCTTAAGTCATGCATAGGAGAAAAACATAATAAATATGCAATGTAAGCTCACAAACATGTATGCAAGTACATGGAGATAAACATATGAAACACATTTATTGTTTATTGCTATGCATGAACATAAATCCTTTTTCTAAAACATAATGCTCTTGATACCAAGTAAAAACATGCTCTCTTGATACCAATTAAATAAAACAAATACATGTGATACCAATTTGCAAAACAAAACTAAAGAAGCTCTTGTTACCAAAAATAAACATGTTCTTCAAATAATGCTTTTGATACCAATTGAACTTTAAACCAAAGATAAAAACATAAAACAAGAAGCTCTTGATACCTATTTGAACTTTAATAAAAACATAAAACATGCATACATAAAATATGCATACATAAACATGCATATAAACTACAAACTCAAATTGTTCTCCCCCTTTTTGTCAATCATCAACAAAGGGGTAAAAGTAAAACAAATTGTTCTTCTCCCCCTTTTTGTTCAAGACAAAGAATCAATAAAGGGGTGACATAAAACATGATACCAATTAAAAAAATGTGTATATCAATTGAAATGAGCATAAATGATATCAATTGAAATGAGCAAAAAAAAAATTTAAGGAATGCCTATATCAAGTGATACCAATTGAAATAAAGGTAAACGAGCCATTAAACATTCATATATCAATTGAAAAAAATCTTGATACCAATTGATAAGTAAACAAATAAGATATCAATTATAAGGAAACAATCTTGTTATCAATTTAAATTAAACATAACAAATTTTGAATTTTTCAAATATGATACCAATTGTAAATATTTTCATTTTGAGCATATGATACCAAGTTGAAATTTTTAATCATAAAGTATGGGAGTGGAAATCAAATACCAATTGAAGGATGAAATACAAGTTTTCTCCCCCTTTATGAAATACCAAAAGAAAACATGCATAAGCTTGTATATGGATACCAATTGAAAACTAGTCAATTGAAACAAAGATTAAAACTCAAGCTTATCAAAATTTGTGCTTAAAAATATAGGGATATAATTAGCACAAATAAAATATATATATGTATGAAAAATAGATACCAATTGAAATTGATACTCTTTGAAGTGAAAGCATACATACATAAAAATAATATATGAGTATACAAGAAAAATGTCAATATTGATACCAATTGAAAGAATCCAATGATACCAATTGAAACAACAATAATATCAAATGTATATCTCATATTCCTATCCTCCCAACACATGTTCAAGTTTAGAATGATTTTCACTATAAAGCATTCATGAGCATGGTCTCCCAACCAACCGCCGGTGGAAGGTAGGGGTTTTCAAAAAAATAAGTTTGAAAATAAAGTGTGTTCGAAAATCTCTACCATAGTGAAGAATGCGAACTAGTTAAAAGGAAAAACTTTTAAACTAGTACGAAATCCTTCAAGTAAGGAATAAAACAAATTGTTTTTCATGAAACACATGTAAATCACATGATCACTAAACACTCAAAGTCCATAAAGCCCATATCATACTCATGAAATCAAAGTCATGAGAAAACACGAATGATGTGAGTGTATAAGCATGATGTGAAAAACATAGTCATGGAAATAGGCAATTAAGCTCATATTAAATTCCTTAAAAACATGAAAACATGAGAAACTAAATTACCTAATTGAAATTACCTAAAAACATGAAACTCATCAAAACGATTTAAACTTCAAGACATATGTATGTCATGTACAAATTAAAGTATACATACATATCCTAAACATAATGAGTCCACAAAAGTATATGCATGAAGGCACGTGGCTCAAAGGATGTATATGTATAATCAATAGTTTAGGCAAGATAGACATATACATGAAGTGTAAACACATGATCATAGAAATATATCCAAAATGAGGAATACAAGTTAGAATGCATGAATCATCAAAACTAGACTATACTAGCACATCTAATGGGTACAAATAGGCATTCAAGCATAAACATAAAAAGAGTTACTTGTGACCCATTCTATGTACAAGTATAAATCCTAGTTTTCATGAAAACTAACATCTAAACATATAAACAAATCATGAAGCATAAAACGAGACATAGATCAACATGAAAATCATAAACATGATCATTATGTAAATCCTCATGCTATTAGAGCTATGAAATACATAATAGCTAAACAATGGTGAGAACACAAAAATAAATGGTCCATATAAACATGGGTGATCTCAAAAGCTATACATGCATGTCAAAGATCTAAGAATCATGGCATTTAACATAATAAACTCTAAACACCAAAAACATGAAATATCAAAACAAGAATCATAAACATCCATATGATCATTATGTAAATGCATGTGCATTAGATTTAGTGCATGCATATTAGTTAAAAACAAGGTGAGAACACACAGATATAAATCCATATAAGCAAGAAGTATCTCAAGTAACTAAACATGTATGTTACTAATCTAATAAACATGGTATGAGCATAATGAACAATAAACCATGGAATGTTATAAATCGATGAACATGAAAAGCATGAAAAAAGGGAGTTAGAGATTGATACCAAAACCGATGAAGGCACCTCTCTAGTTCTCCAAATCAATGGTGGTCCTCTCCACCAAACTCCCTTTGAAAGTGATGCATCCAAATTGTTATCTTTAAGCACGGAACGCATCCACTTCAAGGCACCAACACTCTC
This sequence comes from Agave tequilana, assembly GCA_038442645.1. Classification (NCBI taxonomy): domain Eukaryota; kingdom Viridiplantae; phylum Streptophyta; class Magnoliopsida; order Asparagales; family Asparagaceae; genus Agave; species Agave tequilana. The sequence continues at coordinate 36,790 of JAVJIF010018280.1, forward strand.
ACGTTATGCGAGAGCCCACTCCTACATAAAAAATCAAAGGGGTGGTCTTTGGTACCCATTTTCTTTTGGGTCCATAGGGGTTAGTATCTTTCCTAACCCAAACAAGATTATTTGCTAAATTTTCAACATGTAAACGATCATAGCAAAATCTAGCAAGATGGCCTTTTCGACCACAATGTGTACACGTGTACACATGAGCATACATGTTATGGTTGTGTCCGTGATGAGCATGTGTATGCCGTGATGGGTGTACATGTAAAGATGGAACTTGTTTCTTGCAAACTAAGGTTTCCAAGCGTGTATGATTCAAAGTACATTGGCTCAAAGTGGAGCCCAAACATTCAACACTTTTCTTCAACACATTTATGTCATTTTTAATATTCGAAGATAAAGTGGAGCATGCAAAAGATGTGCAAGAAGAAGAAGCTATACTAGCATGGCACACATGAGAATCAATATCAATTTTCAAAGATTCATTTTTCTTTAAAACTAAATCCAATTCTTTTGTAATGAAATCAATTTCATTTTTCAAAGAAATGTTATCTTTTAAAACAAAATCTAATTAGAAGATAAAACCTCATTGTTTTTCACAACATCATCACAATCATTTTACTTTTCAAAACATCAATCTCTTTTAGGGTAAGGTCTAGTTGAGATCTTAGTGAGTCACGTTCACTAGTAATCTCTTCCTTCTCTTGCAAAACCAATTCAAAAGTTGAGCACAAATCCTTCATTTCTTCTTTTAAATCAAAGTTCTTCTTTTTCAAAAGTTCATGTTTTTCTAAGAATTTTTCAAGCTTTGAGGCAAGTTCTACATTTAAAGATTGTATTTCTAAACACCCATAGCAATAAGAACTAGAGCTATCATCTAGTTGAGATTCTGATTGTACCTCAAGGGAGTCTTTCCCTTGGACCATGAGGCAATGCTCGTCGGACTTGTCTCTCCTAGATCTCCTCAACTTGTTAATAATCCTTGGAAGCTCGGGAGAAGTCAAAATGCTCCAAACTGCAAAAGCCGAATCATAATGATCAAACACATTTAGAAGATCTTCATTAAGAGATGCTCTAAGTGTCTTAAGTGCTAATGCATTTACCTTTTTATGCTTGCTAGTATTTGGGTAAGATTCTTGAGTAGTGGCTTGATAAACTAGATGTCCTAGGCTTTTTAAATGACTACTCATCTTGGCCTTCAAAATATCATGTCTAGAAAAATCAAACATAGGAGGGCTATCCATGAGTGCAACTATATGTGTGCAAATGAACAATGCAAATGAAGATTAGCAAACCAAGATCTCACTCCTAGGTGGTTAAACCTAAATATCAGGAGCGTAGGCTCTGATACCAATTGAAATCACCTAGAGGGGGGGTGAATAGGTGATAATGCTAATCTAGAGAACTTAATGCGGAATTTAAAAACTAATTGCAATAACACAAATGCAACCAACTAGAGATGCACACACAACCAAGCCAAGCATATAAGTATGAATGATCAATGTGAAAAGATGCAAGGCACAAAGTAAAGAGAGAGAGAGAGATAGAGTAAGAGTCAAGGGATCAAGCGCAAACAACAAGATATGTTTTGAGGTTCGAGCACCCAGCTCTACATCCCCGCCTTCACACAGAAGGATTTCAAGTCCACTAGCTCGTCCACAAAGGACTCCCACAAAGGGAACCTCCACCGAGTATTTGGGGCAATAACAATTACAAGGAGTACCCAACTCCTCTCCTTAGAAATACAACCTCCTCCTTGAGGCACAACACCAAGCCAACAACAATCACCTCACAACTTGAGGATTAGCACAAAGCTTACACAAGGATCACCTTACCACTTGAGAGATACAATCCAATAGCACAACCTCCTCAACACAATGAGGGAAAGGCACAAAGCCAAGCTAAGATAGGATTTACAACTTGGTGGTCAAACAAACAATCACAAACAATTTCTTTCCCACACAAAGATCCTATAGAATGAGATAATAGATGTAGCTCAAGTGTGGAGAAAACCAAAGGAATGGAAATCAAAATCTCAAAGAAAATCCTTCGGAAAAACTAGAAACCAAGATGAAGAAGTTTAATCAAACACTTTTTCCAAAAATCCTTTCTTTGATTTTTCAAACCCTAGCAAAAACACTAAATAGATTGTTCAATTTAAAGCCCAAAAACTTCTTTTGATTGCTGTGAAAACACTAGAGAGTCAGGAAAAATTCGCACAAAAAATCTTAGAGAAAACCTCTTTCCAATGGGGTATTTATAGGCCATTTGGAAAACTAGCCGTTGGCAGCAGATCCTGCCAAAAATGAACTACCAGTCGACCGGTCGGTCGACCGGCCAACGGTCACATTTTGACCGCTGGCAGCAACCGGTCGACCGTGCGGTCGACCGTCCCAGATACAGAGAGCAACGCTCTCTGTCCGGTCGACCGCTCGGTCGGCCGGGGGCAAACAGAGAGCCACCTGCTCTCAGTCGGTCGACCGTGCGGTCGACCGGCTCATGGGGGCAGCCAGCATGCACGTATCTGTGCACGTCGGTCGACCGCTACGGTTGACCGACCTAGCCTGGCAGCTGTAGTTCTAGGAAAAACTTGGTTTTTAATGTCTTAAAAATTCCCATAAAATCTCTAAAATTCCACAAAAATAGTTTTCTCATTTTTCATTGAAATACAAACTTGTGTTAAAAATTTTAACACAAATCTCAAACATTTTGAACTATTTTTTGTGTTATAGAAATTTTGCCAAAAACCAAAAACTGTATTTTCTAAAACTTGGATTTTGAATAGAAAATACGTTTTGTCCAAAACTCATCCAAATACAAAACATGATATTTAAACAACATTTAGGCATGTTGTATATTGATATAATCCTATATACATGAAACATATATATATATATTATAATATATATATATATATATATATATATATATCCATGTTTTTTACTTTAATTCCAAAAATATGTTTTGTTAAAAATACCAAAACATAAAACACATCAATAAGTAAGTCAAAACTAAGTTTGTCTAAGTAGTTGAAGCATGCATGTATATAGAACAAATCTAATATACATTAAACCATGGAAACTTTTTTTGATCTATCTATTCATGAAACCAAGATCGGTTAAACCAAAAACGGAAAAACTGAAAACCAATATTCAAAACATGAAACGTGTGTGTTGTGTGAACTTGAGCATATCATACTATTCTAATCTTTACAAATGGATCTAAACACAAAACTAAACTAGTTACCGATGTCTTCTTGTAGAGCGCCGTCTCCAAGCCGACTCGATCTAAAACTTCGTGATCCACCGAGCTTGACTCCAATGAGTGCTATTTATGATCTTGTCGCTCGGTCTCTTGAATCACTATGTGAAAGCTTCCAAACCATCTTTGTTGAAGCTAATCACCTACTAACATCTTGATTAATAATCTGAAACTAAAATCACAAGATTATTAGTACACATAACTACATGAGTTAATCATCATCAAAACTAGAGTGGAAGGCCTCTGGGCCAATAATATGCACCTCTTTTACATTTCATTTCATGCATGTATACATTTCTTTCATACATTGGGGACAATGCATGAGATAAGTGTGGGGGAGGGTTCTAACATGATGACTACTATAACTTGAAATTTTTTTTATATATATATAACTTGAAAAAAAAACTCTTTGAAAGGTTAGAACAATATTTTGATATATTTTTTGTAAGAACTTAAGTCAATTTTAAGGAATAGGAGAATCATAATTAGGATTTCTTACACTTGGTCAAAATAAGATAACCTGTTTGATTTTTAGGGTCAGGAAGAAAATTTGTGAAAGTAATTTAGTCTTGATATTTACCTTGATGACATATGCATACTAAATACACTTACACACTTAGGGTTTAAAAACAGAGACTCTTATGCCTTATAAAAAATATATTATGAAAAAAAAAGTCTAATTATTGATTAGCTAGGTGCTTTAGCCTAAGCAAGCCTTAGTATTTATGCAAAAGATAATTAGATAAGTTTGAAAAAAAAATGTGTATATAAATCCTCTGATTAAGCTGGGTATTTATGCCTCATGAAGCATAAGTATTCACGCCTAAAAGGGGTACATCGTATAAATAAAAACCTTGGTTTCGTGGCCTTATCTGCTTGAGTGTTTAAGTCCTTAGGGGTGTTTTCTCACCTGGTACCCTAAAACTGTCCGGCTTGGGTGTCACCGACTGAATGATCGTTACATGGGCAGATTAGAAAGCCTAATGAAATTGAGGAACAAATTTCACCAAAAATAAATAAATATAAGGCATAGGAGTTAATGTTAAAGAACCCTTAGTCAACTTCACAGTCACGATGGTGCATACGACTCAGGGTAAATTAATAGACTAGATGAGAAGTACATTTGACTCCTTACTTTAATTGATAACATGTTTTTGAATAGAGACTAAGTTTAGGAATGAAAAATTTGATATTCCTATAACTTAAAGATTACTTAAACTCTCACAAATATAATCCGAATATTTTCTCCTTTAAAAAAAATGCTTTTCGAAAATACTAACCTTTTTCTCTTTCTTTTGGATTTTGTGGGTGCAATCCACTGAAAACCCTCACGAGACAAAACTCGTCCTTTAGGGGTAACCTAGAGGTTTAACAGCTTGTTGCACATGCTCAGTGCAATTGAGTGACCTGCGAAAGTGGTCTAATAATTGATTAGAGTTAGTCTGATGTTTTACTCGAGGGCGAGCAAAAGATAAGTGTGGGGATGTGATTAGTCACATATATTGCATTTCATTGTCACCTTACCGTGCTTTTTAGCTACTAAGTCCTATTAATAAGTTTTCTTTTTCTTTGCTAAATGTAGTCCCAAGTGCTTAAAGAAAGAAAAGAGAAACAAGCCCAAAAGCTCACCAAATTCTGAATTAATTCAGAATAAATTCAAAATGAAGAAATCAGGGCTAAATCTTGGCATATCAAGAGGTTGAGAAGAATCCTCCCTGAATCGAGCGATTGAAGCCACACAATCAAAGGCTGTTTCGTTAACGTTTGGAGCAGAAACAAGAAAACCAGCAGAAGATACGGGCCAAACACCAAACCAGGAGCTCCCCCCTTGGGTGTGGCCACCTGGCCATACCAGGGCCTTGGAAACGCGGCCCAAGCCGTGTTTTCGCTGTTTGTTAGTGGTTGTTGGGGGATTGTTTGCTCCCCCGATCTTCCCGGGATCCTCCTCGTTTGATTTTTGGCTATAAATATGGGTTTCAGCAAAGAAAAATGCAGCGAAGACTAGGATTAAGTCTTGTGTTTATTTTCTTAGGATTTAGGCTCTTTGTTAGCTAACACAAAAGTTGTAATCTTGTTATTTACTTTGTAGTCCAGTATCAAAACTTGTGAGAGAGAGGAATTGAGTGCTTGTACTTGAAGATTGTAGTGACATCAATACAAAAGTCGAGCTAAGTTTTCTTCCACTTGCAGTACGGTATGGTTTGCATTATTTCTATGCTTTCTTCTTCATTGTTTTCTATGAGTAACTAAACGGTTTTCTGGGCTAGCTATCATAACTCTCTCTTGTTCTTCTTCTCTTCTGTTTTTAAAAGAAAAAGACCCATTGAATCATATGCATGCCTCACTTAAAAGCCTTTCTTTTTGAAAGTGTTCTTGAAGGCACATGAGGATGGGTTTGGATTGTTGAACTCTCACTTCTTTCATGAACATCTTTTGAATTGTTTTTACTTCATTCTTGCTTCTTCGCGCTTGATGATTTAATATTCAAATTCTAACGATTTCTCGAAGAAAAGACTACACTCTTCCAACCATCTTATGTGCTTTGCTTAAAATTTTCTAAAAATTAACTTTAAGTTTTGCAAATGATCACTTTGAGGCACTTGATATTTTAATGGAAGAATGAACAATTGAGTAGTAAGATAGTGAGCCCAGATTTGCTTTCTTATTATAAAACAACAAAATAACTTTCAAGCTTTCTAAATCACCTTCTCCAAAACCTTTTCTAAAAGTTGCAATTTCTCTTTTAATCATCTCTTTCTTTCCATTCTCTTTTCCATAAAAACAAACACAATTCTTTGTTTTAAAGCAATTCACCAAAACGCTTCCATCGCATTCCTCCTCATGGACACGACCAAAATTTGATTGAGCTTGATCCTGCACGCATGAATACAAAATTTCAGATTTGGAATGAAGAGTGCAAGTGCTCAATTCTACCGCAATAGCAAGTGGCTATGCGTGTCGTGATCCACAAGGAGGGTTAGTGATAGAAGCGTTCAAGGTTTGTATTGAAATCTTTGTAAAGAAAAATGAAGGTTCTTCTTTGTTTTAAGAAATGAAAATGAAAAAGAGTTAGGTTAAGTTAGAAAGAAAGCGATAGATGGAGAAGATGGAGAAAAATGGAGAATGATTATTTACAAAGAAATGGGAAAGGAGTGATGAAAGAAATTGTTAGTATAAATTACATTTGTTATCATCAAAATAAGTTCCAACATTCTCCCCCTTTTTGATGATGACAATGTGTGTATGCACAAGCTCCCCCTATAAAGAAACTCTCCCCGTAGAAAATAGGTTATAACAAAAAATATATATAACAAGTGTTCTCCCCCTGCATCATAGCATACATATGATTGATTGCTAAAGGAAAGAATAATCAAAGAGTTTAAGAATTTACCGTGTAGCTTGTGGCTACCGGGTCGTGTCCACGAGGAGGGATGCGATGGAAGCTTTTCGGTGAATCGTTTAAAAACAAAGAATTGTGTTCGTTTTTTAATGGAAAAGAGAATGGAAAGAAAGAGATGATTAAAGAGAAATTGCAACTTTTAGAAAAGGCTTTGGAGAAGGTGAAAATAAACTTTGAAAATCGTTTGGTTTGTTTAGATATAAGAGGAAAAGATCCGGGCTCACTAATGTTTAACTCAATTATGTACTTATCTCAAGGAAATTTGGGTTGCATCACTTTTATTTTGAACTATAAACCTTTAGCTTCTTTTAATGTCCAAGTAAAACAAATAAGATCGTCTCATTTAAATCTTAAGTCCTTTCATTACAAATCATTAAGAAGTGAATATTAAACCATCAAGAGCGAAGAGGCAAGCATGGAATAAAAACAGTTCAAAGAGATTTGTGTTTTGAAAGTACACGTTTAAAGTAAAGAAATCATCATGTGCTTTCAAGAACAAAGTTTTAACTAAGGCACTTTATGCTTCAAAAAATGTTGCTTGTTATGAAATCAGTCAAGAGAGAAGTGAAAGAAGAGATCCATTAGTGAGCCCAGAAAACAGTTTAGTTATCCATAGAAAATAATGAAGAAAGCATAGACATAATGCAAACCATACCGTACTGCAAGTGGAAGAAAACGCGGCTCGACTCTTGTATTGATGTCACTTCAATCTTCAAGTACAAGCACTCAATTCCTCTCTCTCACAAGTTTTGATACTGGACTACAAAGTAAAAATCAAGATTACAACTTTTATGCTAGCTAACAAAGAACCTAAATCCTAAGAAAATAAACACAAATTCTAATCCTAGTCTTCGCTGCCTTTTTCTTTGCTGAAACTAATATTTATAGGCAAAACCCTAACAGGGAGGATCCCAGGAAGATTGGGGGAGAAAACGCTCCCCAACAGACTCTAACAAGCTGCGGAAACGAGGCTTGGGCAGCGTTTTCGCGGCCCTGGTGTGGCCAGGTGGCCACACCAAAAGGGGGGAGATCTCTGGTTTGGTGTTTGGCCCGTATCTTCTGCTGGTTTTCTTATTTCTGCTCCAAAACGTTGACGAAACAGCCTTTGATTGTGTGGCTTCAACCGCTCGATTCAGGGAGGATTCTTTTCAACCTCTTGATATGCCAAGATTTTGTCCTGATTTCTTCATTTTGAATTTATTCTGAATTAAATCAGAATTTGGTGGGCTTTTGGGCTTGTTTCTCTTTTCTTTCTTTTAGAACTTGGGCCTACATTTAACAAAGAAAAAGAAAACTTATTAATAGGATTTATTAGCTAAAAATCATGATAAGGCCACGAAACCAAGGTTTTTATTTATACGATGTACCCCTTTTAGGCGTGAATACTTATGCTTCATGAGGCATAAATACCCAGCTTAATCAGAGGATTTATATACACATTTTTTTTCAAACTTATCTAATTATCTTTTGCATAAATACTAAGGCTTGCTTAGGCCAAAGCACCTAGCTAATCAATAATTAGACTTGTTTTTTTTTTTCATAATATATATTTTTTTATAAGGCATAAGAGTCTCTGTTTTTAAACCCTAAGTGTGTAAGTGTATTTAGTGTGCATATGTCATCAAGGTAAATATCAAGACTAAATTACTTTCACAAATTTTCTTCCTGACCTTAAAAATCAAACAAGTTATCTTATTCTGACCAAATGTAAGAAATCCTAATTATGATTCTCCTATTCCTTAAAATTAACTTAATTTCTTACAAAAAATATATCAAAATATTGTTCTACCCCTTCAAAAGTTTTTTCTTTTTATCAGTCATGTTAGAACCCTCCCCCATATTTATCTCATGCGTTGTCCCCAATGTATGAAAGAAATGTATAAATGCATGAAATAAAAGGGAAAGGAGGAAAGTTACCAATACACTAGGTCAAAAAGACCTATTGCCGTTTCATTTACCGGCACCGATTCTAAGAAAGGTTTAAGTCGTTGACCATTTATCTTAAAGTTATTTCCATTCTTGGTGTCATTGATCTCAACTGCACCGTGTGGAAACACGATTTTTACAACGAATAGCCCAGTCCATCTCGATTTCAATTTTTCTGGAAAAAGATGAAGCCTAGAATTATAGAGTAAGCCTTTTTGTCCAGGGACAAAGGTTTTTCTTATGATGTGCTTGTCATGGAAAATCTTGACTCTATCTTTAGTGATCCTAGCATTTTCATAGGCCTCATTTCTCAATTCCTCCAATTCGAAAATTTGTAATTTCTGAAGGTCACCGGCCTTAGTCAAGTCGAAATTCAACTGCTTGATTGCCCATAAGGCTCGATGCTCTAATTCAACGGGCAAGTGACAAGGTTTTCCATAGACTAACCTATAGGGAGACATTCCTAGAATCGTCTTGAAAGCGGTCCTGTAGGCCCATAGAGCATCTACAAGTTTGATAGACCAATCTTTCCGGTTTTGGTTCACAGTTTTCTCCAATATAAGCTTGACTTGTCTATTTGAAACCTCAACTTGCCCACTGGTTTGAAGATGATAAGGTGTGAACAACTTGTGAATTATGGCATACTTTCGCATAAGAGCTTCAAAAGATTTATTGCAAAAGTGAGTGCCATTATCGCTGATGATAGCACGAGGGGTTCCGAAGCATGAAAAAATGTTCTCTTTCAAAAACTTTATGACAACTTTGTTATCATTAGTTTTACAAGGAATGGCTTCTACCCACTTGGACACATAATCCACAGTAACCAATATGTATTGGTTCCCAAATGAATTAGGAAATGGACCCATAAAGTCAATGCCCCAAACATCAAAGAGTTCTATTTCTAGAATTGGTTTAGGGGCATCATATTTCGGTTTGAAATCCTTCCTACCATTTGGCATCTAGGGCACGTCTTGCAAAATTCATAAGCATCCTTGAACAGAGTGGGCCATTAAAACCCACTTTGTAGCACTTTTTCAGCAGTCTTGCGGGGACCAAAGTGTCCACCGCATGCAAGTTCACGACAGAAAGATAGAACACTCTTAACCTCCTCATCGGGAATGCATCTCTTAATAATTTGGTTAGAACAGTACTTGAAAAGATACGGTTCCTCCCAAAAGAAATACCGGACTTGGGATAAGAACCGGTAAACATCATTTTGGACCAATGAGATGGAGTTTGGTTTGTGACTAAGTAATTCACTATATCAGCAAACTAAGGTTCCCTAGAGATAGCTAAGAGATGTTCATCAGGAAAATCCTCATTTATGGGTAATTTGTTGCATGGAGAATTAGGGATCCGTGAGAGGTGGTCAGCAACGACATTTTCTATGCCTTTCTTATCTCGAATCTCAAGATCGAATTCTTGAAGAAGGAGGATCCAATGAATGAGTCGGGCCTTGGCATCCTTCTTCATCATGAGGTACCTAAGCGCAGAATGATCGGTGAAAATGGTGATTTTGGACCCTAGTAGGTAGGACAAAACTTCTCGAAGGCAAACACTACTGCCAAGAATTCCTTCTCAGTCGTAGTGTAGTTCAGTTGAGTATCGTTGAGAGTCCTACTAGAGTAGTAGATCACATGCTGCTTGTTATTAATGCATTGTCCAAGGACAGCGCCTATGGCAAAATCAGAAGCATCGCACATGATCTCAAACGGCTTAGACCAATCCGGTGCAGATATGATTGGTGCAGAAATAAGCTCTCTCTTAGATTCTCCCAAGAATCTATGCATTCAGCATCGAAAGTGAAGGACACATCCTTAGCTAACAGATTAGTCAAGGGCCTAGCAACTTTGCTAAAATCATTGATAAATCTTCGGTAGAAACCAGCGTGTCCTAGGAAGGATCTAATTTCCTTAACGCATTTGGGCATGGGAAGCTTAGCAATAACCTCGATGTTGGCTCTATCCACTTCAATTCCTTTTTGGAGATTTCATGACCCAAGACAATTTCATGTTTTACCATGAAGTGGCATTTCTCCCAGTTCAGTGTCAGATTTTTCTCAGCACAACGTTGGAGGACGAGTTCTAGATTGTGGAGACATTGAGTGAATGAATCTCCGTAGATGGAGAAATCATCCATAAAGATCTCTAAGAATTGTTCTACCATATCAGAGAAAAGACTCAACATGCAACGTTGAAACGTTGTTGGGGCATTGCATAAGCCGAAGGGCATCCGACGATAAGCAAATGTCCCAAATGGACATGTAAACGTAGTCTTTTCTTGGTCCTCAGGAGAGATAGGGATCTAGTTATAGCCCGAGTAACCGTCCAAGAAACAGTAATACTCGTGACCCGCCAAACGTTCAAGCATTTGATCAATGAAGAAAAGTGGAAAATGGTCATTACGAGTTGCAGCATTCAATTTCCTATAGTCGATGCAAACTCGGATCTTCGTGGGAAGTCGAGTTTGAACCAACTGTTTGTTCTCGTTTTCCACTACGGTGAAACCGAATTTCTTCGGAACCGCGTGGACAGGACTGACCCATTGGCTATCAGAAATGGGATAAATTATCCCATTGTCTAAGAGTTTTATGATTTCAGTATGAACAGCCTCTTGCATTATAGGGTTTAACCTACGCTGCGGGTCTCTCTTGGGTGTGGCGTCTTCATTGAGATGAATGTGATGTTGAATGATGGTTGGACTTAATCCCTTGATATCAGTTATAGTCCACCCAATGGCTTCCCCATGTTTTCTTAGAATAGCTTTCAGATCTTCTTCTTCCCCGTCATTTAAATGGGAGGCAATGATGACAGGAAAGGTCTCTTGTTTTCCCAAATAGGCGTACTTGAGATGCGCAGGTAGGGCTTTCAATTCTAAGGAAGAGGAAGGCTCACTGGTAGGACTAATCAAATCTGTTGGCCCCAATGTTGGTGAAATAGGGTTTGAGGCCCAATTCAAAGCAGAATCTACAACCTGATCAAGATTAAAGTCCTCAGACTCTAACCCGAATTCACACTCTGTTTCTAATTCCATTTCTTCCCCATGTTCACTTGTCAAGTTCTCAATTAGGTTGACTTCAAATGTTTGGTCTTCGATATCGCGGGGTTGTTTTCCTAGATTGAAGACATTGACTTCTCTAGTCATGTCTCCAAAGGTTAACCTCATAGACCCATTCCTACAATTGATGATGGCATTAGCAGTAGTAAGGAATGGTCGCCCTAGGATAACAGGAGTTTAAGCCCTATGATTGAGTTGGATACAGGTTGTGTCTCTAGAACTATGAAATCGACAGGGTAAATGAACTCTCCTACCCGGATCAGGACATCATAAATCTCTCCTTTTGGAACTTTAACAGAACGGTCAGCCAGTTGGATAGTGACTCAAGTTGGACTAAGATCGTCCAACCCTAGTTGTTGATAAACAGAGAATGGAAGCAAGTTGATACTTGCCCCCAAGTCAAGAAGTGCACGACTAATCTCGGCTTGACCTATTGTGCAGGCAATGGTGGGACTACCTGGATCCTTGTACTTTACAGGGATAGGACCCGATAATAGCTCACTAATGTTAGTGGCTAAGAAGACCTTTTTTAGAACATTAGTCTTTCTCTTCTTGGTGCACATGTCCTTAAGAAACTTGGCATAGGAAGGAACTTGTTGGATGGCATCAAGAAGTGGCACATGTTGGCCCAAAAGGTTACACTTTCCAATTGTTTAGAGTTTTGATAATAACAAAACAAATAAGTGCTATTTGGTACTAATTAGTTTGTTTAGATAAGTTTCAGGTTAGTACCATATTTGGAGGCTATTGCTTAGCTATTGCAAGAATTTCTAGGTTCATGAAGCAAAGAAGGCTTTTGCACATCAAGGAAGGAACATAGAAGAAAAGGCTCTAGCAAGGCATCGCATGGCTCAAGACTTCAAGATTGCTCAAGATAATTTATTAGATTTGTTTTTAATTTAGAATATTGTTAAAGAATAGTGAATAGGTTTGAAGCTCTATCACACACGTTTTTGCGCACATCTTGTTTCCTAACATAAATAGTTTGTATACAATCTTCAACTTACAAACTTATTTTGTTATACATAATCATGTGTTTTAAGTGTTGTGTTTTATCAAAACTTATTTTGGTATTGGAATTTATGACAAAAACTTTAATGTACATATGTTTCATGAATATAGGATTATGCTTCAAAATGGTTAAATATCATGTTTTTGTATTTGGAAGAGTTTTGGACAAAACGTATTTTTCATTCAAAATCCAAGTTTTAGAAAATACAGTTTTTGGTTTTTGGTAAAAATGATAAGAGACAAAAATAGTTCATATTGATTGATATTTGAGCTAAACTTTTTACCACATGTTTATATAACAATGCAAAATGATAAAACTATTTTGGTGATTTTTAGGAGTGTTAAAAGATTTTCATAATATTTTTAAAACTATTTTTCTGTCCTTTCCAGACTTCATCCAGTCGACTAGTCTTCTGACTAGTCGACTTGGCTAGAAGTCGGTCGACCGGGTCGGTCGACCGACGTGCACAAATCTGTGTATGTTTGGAAGTCTTTGGACGGTCGACCGTCCCGGTCGACCGGTCTGAGAGCAGAGCTCTCTGTTTGTTTGGGTCGACCGGGCCGGTCGACCGTAGCTCGCAACGGTCATTTTCTTTGTACTAGCGGTCGACCGGGCCGGTCGACCGGACTAGCCGTTTGAACAGTAACGGCTAGTTTTCTGAGCAGATTTATTTTTGTCCTTTTCTCACTTAAGTGTGTTTAAGTGACATGTTTTGGTTTTAATACATTCTGATTAGCCTTAAAAATGTTTTATCTCTAAACCCTAGCCCTCTCCCATAAATATGGGTGTTTAGGGAGAGTTTGGTTACTAGAAAAATTCTCAAAAATTTCAAAAAGTTTAAGGCATTCAAAAGATTTGGTTTCTTGGTTTTTGTGCTGAAATTCTCTCTCATTTTCTGAAGTGTTTTCAAGAATTCTCTGATTTCATTTTCTTTTCTCCTTACACACAAGAGCTTCATTCCTACTCATTAATTCTCTAAGGACCTTTGTAAGGGAAGAGAATTTTACAAGAGAGAGTTTGTGGTCTTTTGACTACTCAGAGATTGCTTGTACTTGAGATTGTGGAGTTGGGTACTCCGGTGTATTTGTGACATCTTTGTGATAGTGGAAGTGGTTGGAATCCTTCTGGGGAAGGCGGGGAAGTAGAGCTGGGTGCTCGAACCTCGATAACAAATCTCGGTGTTTGCGTTTGGTTTACTTGCTCTTACTTCTTGCTCTATTTTCATTGCTATATTCACTTGCTTTGTGAGATTATTGCTCCATAATTTTTAATTTGTGCATTGATTAGCATTATCACCTATTCACCCCCCCTCTAGGTGATTTTCAATTGGTATCAGAGCTTGGACTCTAGGTTTTGGCTTAACATCCATAGAGAGATCCTTAAAATTTGCTAATCAACATTTGCATTCCATTTGTCATCACTAGTAAACATGGCCGATAACATCAAAACCCTCCTAAATTTGATGGACTCAACTTCCCTATTTGGAAGGTTAGGATGACTATCTTTTTGCAATCCCAAGGTAGCTTAGTGGCTAAATCATTGACCAAACCCTATGTTGCACCCGATAGTGATGAGAGCACATGGACCGACTTCAACTTTAGAGAATATGAGGCTAACTCCAAGGCCCAAAATTCCCTCTTAACCGCCTTGAATGAGGATGACCTTACACGGGTAATTCATTGCCAATCCGCCTATGAGATTTGGCAACACTTATTGGTCACACACGAAGGGACTTCACAAGTCAAGAGAGCTAAGATAGATCTCTTGAGGTCCCAATATGAGTCCTTTAAAATGATTGATGATGAATCTATTGATTGTATGATTACTCGATTTACTAAAATCACCAATGGTCATTCTTCTTTAGGTGATGAGATTTCCAATTATCAAAAGGTGCGGAAAGTGATTCGGGCTCTTCCTACATCATGGGAGATAAAGGCCACCACCTTGAAGGAATTAAACGACAAGGACGAGATGGACCTCATTAGTCTCATTGGGAACTTAAAGACCCATGAGATGGAAAAGAAAGCAAGAGAAAAGGCCGCTCCACTAAAGAAGAAATCCTTGGCCTTCAAGTCTTCATCCACTCTTGAAGACGATGAAGAAGATGAAGAAGAAGATGAGGAGCTATCACTACTTGTTCGCAATGTGAAGAGAATGTACCAGAGGAACAAGCTCAACTTCCGAAGGAAATTTGAAGGCAAAGAGGAGAGGAAAATCATATGCTACAATTGCCGAAAGCCCGGACACATCATGGCGGATTGCCCGAAGTTCAAGAAGAAGATGACCTCCTCCTTCAAGCCAAAGAAATCGGAAGAAAAGAAAGCGTACAAGGCAACTTGGGATTCAGAAAGCGAGTCCGAGGAAGAGGCGGATGTAGCGAATATGTGTTTCATGGCAAACACACCAAAGGTAACCCCTCAACCTCTTGATGATGAAGATGATGAATTAAGTAAGGATGTTCTTGCTCATGCCTTTGTTGAACTTTTCGAAACTTATGATAATAAGAAGATTGAATGTTATAAATTGCAAAAATAAGTTGCATTTCTCAAAAATCAACTTGCTATGGTTTCTAAAGAAAAGGATGATATTTCTTCTAATCTTATTTCTATTCAAAATGAGTTTAATGCCTACAAGGTTTCTTGTAAAGGAAAATCTCCTATTGTTGATGAAAAAGAAATTTTCTCTCTAAAAACTAAATGGTTGATTTTGAAAAAGTTTTGAAAGATTGTGCTTTTAACACTAAGAAACTTGAAGAAAAGTTTTCCAAAAAGCACACCTCTCATGCTAAAAATTCACATGCTCACACTACACATAACACTTCTCATGCTAAATCTTTTCATGCTCACAACTCTCATGCTCACAAATCACACACTCACTATGCTTTTAAATATGGTAGAGTATATAAATGCACATATTGTGGTAAGAATGGACATTTAGCTAAATTTTGCTATGACCAAGTTAATAGATCAAATAATCTTATTTGGGTTAATGAAACTAACCCTCTAGGACCAAGAAAATGTGGGTACCAAAATCAAGTCCTAAATTATTTGATGTAGGTACACACCAAGGCTCCAAGACGTAGGGAGCGGTGGTACCTTGATAGTGGTTGTTCAAGACATATGACGTGGGATATCAATAACTTTACAACCCTATCAATGTACGAGGAAGGTGGCTCCGTCACCTTCGGAGATGACTCCAAAGGCACTATCATCGGTATAGGTAACATTCAAATTGGTGCATCTCCCATTATAGAAAATGTTGTACTTGTTGATGGTTTGAAACATAATTTGCTTAGTATTAGTCAATTTTGTGACCGTGGACTTAAAGTTGTTTTTGATGATACTTCTTGCAAGATTTTTGATATTAAATCCAATGATTGTATTCTTATCGGTTTTCGTGATGATAATGTTTATATTATTGACATGCTTAATGTGGAATGTTCTACTAAATGCTTAAATGCTTTTGATGAAAATTCTTGGCTTTGGCATAGAAGATTAGGACATGCATCTTTTGACCATCTTTCTAGGATTAATTCTAAGGATTTAGTGAAGGGTATACCTTGCTTGAAGTTTGAGAAAGACCGCATTTGTGGTGCGTGCCAACTTGGGAAACAAACCAAGTCTTCCTTCAAACCAATCAAGGATATCATGTCAACTAGGCCTTTAGAATTAATTCATATGGATCTTTTTGGACCTACTAAAACTAAGAGCTTAAATGGTAGTAGATTTGCATTTGTTTTAGTTGATGATTTTTCCCGTTTCACTTGGGTTTCTTCTTGAAACACAAAGATCAAACTTTCTCTCATTTCAAAATTTTTCGAAAAAGGGTTGAAAAAGAAAAAGGTTTTCCGATTTTGAAAATAAGGAGTGATAGAGGTGGTGAGTTTGTTAACCAACTCTTCATGACTTATTGTGATGAAAAGGGAATTAAGCATGAAATGTCTTGTCCTAGAACTCCACAACAAAATGGAGTTGTAGAAAGGAAAAATAGAACACTTCAAGAGATGGCTAGGACAATGATAAGTGAGTATGACCTCCCTCATTATCTATGGGCCGAGGCCGTAAACACCGCATACTATATATCAAATCGTATTTATTTATGTAAAAATTCTTCCAAAACATCTTTTGAAATGTATCATTCTAGAAAACCTAATGTTTCATATTTCAAAGTTTTTGGATGCAAGTGTTTTGTTTTGAACACTAAAGATAACTTGGGTAAATTTGATGCTAAGGCTTATGAAGCAATCTTTGTTGGATATTCTACAACTAGTAAAGCTTATAGAGTATTCAATAGATCTTCACTTACCATCGAAGAATCCATGCATGTTAAATTTGAAGAATCTAATGTGTTTGTTGAGAATGTTGTAGAGATTGAACCATAAGGTGAAGACATGGAGAGACTATCCTTGAAGGACTCACCCGCTCAAGATGATAAGCAAGAACCAATTGGTGACGTTCAAGAGGATAAAGAGGAAAGCTCTCAACCGCTTCCTAAAGCTTGGAGATATGCCACAAATCATCCCAAGGAGCTCATCTTAGGTGATGCATCTAAAGGGGTAACAACTCGCTCCAAACTCCATGACCTATGTGGTAATTTTCCTTTCATTTCTCATTTTGAACCCAAAAGCATCCTCGAAGCTGAGGCGGACTCATATTGGTTGCTAGCCATGCAAGAGGAACTCAATCAATTTGAGCGCAACCAAGTTTGGCACCTTGTTCCTAGGCCCCACGATAGACCAATAATTGGTACTAAGTGGATCTTTAGAAACAAGATGGATGAGTCCGGAAATGTGATTAGGAATAAGGCTAGGTTAGTGGCCCAAGGTTACACTCAAGTTGAGGGAATTGACTTTGAGGAGACATTTGCACCCGTAGCACGGCTTGAAGCCATACGGATGACACTAGCTTTTGCATCTTTCAAAAATTTTAAACTTTTTCAAATGGATGTGAAAAGTGCATTTTTGAATGGTTTTATAAATGAAGAAGTTTATGTTGCTCAACCTCCCGGTTTTGTTGATCATGTTCATCCCGATTTTGTTTTTAACTTGATAAAGCTTTGTATGGATTGAAACAAGCTCCAAGAGCTTGGTATGAAAGGCTTTCTAGTTTTCTCATTTCAAATGTTTTTATTAAAGGCAAAGTAGATACAACACTATTCACTAAGCATGTTGACAATGATATTTTAATTGTGCAAATTTATGTTGATGATATAATTTTTGGTTCTACTAATGAGTTTTTATGCAAGGAATTTGAAAAGGTTATGCAATGTGAATTTGAAATATCTTCAATGGGTGAGCTTAATTTCTTTCTTGGACTCCAAATCAAGCAATTGCAAGATGGGAACTTCATATGTCAAGCCAAATACGCAAAGGAACTCGTAAAGAAGTTTGGACTTGAAGACTCAAAGGTTTGCAACACTCCCATGGCAACTACCACCAAGCTTGATAAGGATGACCAAGGTAAAAGTGTTGATATTAAATTGTATAGAAGCATGATAGGTAGTCTTTTGTATTTGACGGCAAGTAGGTCGGACATCATGTTTAGTGTGTGTCTTTGTGCTAGATTTCAATCGTGTCCCAAAGAGTCCCATCTTATTGCAGTAAAACGCATTATTCGTTATATTAAGGGAACGATTGGAATAGGTCTATGGTATCCGAAAACCGGAGATTTCTCAATGACGAGTTATTCGGATGCCGACTATGCGGGTTGTAGAGTAGATAGAAAGAGTACTAGTGGACATGTCAATTTCTTGGTAATTGTCTTGTTTCATGGTCCTCTAGGAAACAAAATTCCGTAGCTCTCTCAACCGCCGAGGCGGAGTATGTTGCCGCGGGGGCTTGTTGTGCACAAGTCCTTTGGATGAAACATACTCTCCTTGATTATGATTTGCATTATAACCATATAAAAATATTTTGTGATAATACTAGTACTATACATATGACAAAGAATGTAAATCAACATAGTAAGACCAAGCACATTGAGATTAGATATCACTTTCTTAGTTATTCTGTAAAATCTTCAGAATTGGAGTCGACCAGTATCGCTTATTGATTCAAGGATTATTAATTTATAAATAGAGTTGAATTTATGAAATCTGCTTTTATATTATTTCTTAGAATCACATTTTCTAGTTTGTTACATTTTTGAAATTTTTCTGATTTTATCAAACTCGACCAAATTTGGTGTTGACCAGTATCACTAGTTGATTCTAAGATTTTTTTTAATTTGAAAATAACATTAAATTTCTAAAAAATGATTTCATATTGTTCCTCAAAGGTATTTTTTCTACCTTTGGAAAACTTTGAGATTTTTCAGAATTTTAATGAATTTTACACTATTATATAAATTATTTTATTAAAGGATTTCTCGCTCTTTTTCCTATCACCTGGGCTTGCCACGTGGCACATACCCACCCACAAAATATCTCCCCTATAAATATCTCTTTCTCTCTTCCTCTCATTCTCTCTCTTTCTATCTCCCATGTCCTTCTCTCTTTCTCTCTCCTTCTCTCCCTTTTCTCCTTCAACCTTCAGTCGACCACCACCTTTGCCCTGGCCAACGCCATCCACCACGCCACTGACTGCCGGCAACCTCCCTAAGTGCTAATGAGCCCCCTTCAACCCGTTCCTCTCTTTCCCTCTCTCTCTCTCTTCTCTTTCTCTCCCTCTCTCTTCCTTTCTCCCTATTCTCATCTCTCTCTTCCTCTCATCCCAGAGCCGTCACCCCTGGGGTAGTGCCGCTTTGTCGGTAACTTCTCGGCAACCTAGCACCATTAACCTCACCCCCATTACTGATCTCTCTCTTCTCCTTATCTCTTTTCTCTTTCTCTTCCTCTATCTCTTCCTTTCTCTTTCTTTCTCTCTTTTCTTTCCCTCTTTTCCCCAGATCTGACCGTCGCCCGCCGCCGATCATCTTCCCCAGCTCTGGTGACCCCCGGTGGCTATCTACCTCTTCCTTCTTCTTCTTTTTTTCCATCTTTTTTCTTCTTTTTCTGTCCTTATTTATCTCCCTCTTTCCCGATAGCCATGGCCGCAGCGGCAGCGTCGCCACGACTACTTGGCCTGCTGCCGCGTTGGCCAACTCCCCTCTTGATCTCTCTTTCTTCCCCTAAATCTCTCTCCTTCCCTTCTTTCTCTTTCTTTTCTCTCTCACCCCCCTTTCTCTCTCCACCCTTACCCTCTTTCTCTGTTGTGGACCACCGGTGGCCAAAGCCGCCGCCGGCCACCCCTCTCCTCTTCCACCTTTCTCTCTTTTACTTTCTCTCTCCCCTAGTGATGGTAGGTAGAGCCCGTGCATGTGTATTTAGAGTTTTAGGATTTTATGGCATTTTTTGAGGATATTTAGGCGAGTGCTCTCACATTATTTAATGTTCCCCGCTTTGATAGGTTGATATGTATTTTGGTATTTGCGTATTTGTGTAATTGTATTTCTCTGTATTATAATTGTATTTTTGTAGACCGTGTACCTTTATTTGTATATGGCCGAGTGCTTAGGACTGTATATAGTAAACCTATGGCGAATGCTTGTATTAGTGTATATATACACACTATCTTTGATGTGTTCTGTTTCTGCTTTATTATAATGCGTGGCCGATCCTTCATGGTTGTTTAGCCTTCGAGCTCTGCACTCAGCCTTCGGGCTCTGCTCTCAGCCTTCGGACTTCACCTTCTACTGATAACTTAGTTGTCACTTTGTTTACATGCGTGTGTTTGATACTAACACCTCTGCAGGTACCTACTCTGCCTTCAGGCTTCTGCCCACTTTTCGGGCTGGCTACCCAATAGGTTTTATTCCTTGCAACCTCTGGGTTTCGTGGTAGCTGTTTCCAGTGTGGTTAGACCTTATGATCTCCTTGCAACCCTTTGGGCGCTCAGACCGTCAGGTCTTTTGGCCCTGCCTAGAAGGCGAGCCTAGTGCTTATTGCTTTACCACTAACTCCATTTGGGTGTAGTTATGCTATGAGTGCGGGTTCATCATGGGTGATGCGGAGTGGTTTATCCGCCATCACACGCGTGCGTCAGCTTCGCCGCGAGTAGTGACCACTCCGAGCATGATAGCCTTCAGGCTTCTGCCCACTTTTCAGGCTGGCTACCCAATAGGTTTTATTCCTTGCAACCTCTGGGTTTCATGGTAGCTGCTGGGAGTGTGCTTAGACCTTATGATCTCCTTTCAACCCTTTGGGCGCTCAGACCGTCAGGTCTTTCGGCCCTGCCTAGAAGGCGAGCCTAGTGCTCAACGCTTTACCGCTAACTCCATTTGGGTATAGTTACGCTATGAGCGCGGGTTCATCACGGGTGATGTGGAGTGGTTTATCGCCATCACACGCGTGTGTTAGCTTCGCCGCGAGTAATAACCACTCTGAGCATAATAGCCTTTAGCGCTGTGCTTTAGCTTCGCTCCAGCTTGCTTAGCTTCGCTTTGATGTTAACTTATCTGCTCGCTATCTTTATTTCTACCTTGCTTATCCTCCGGGCTTCACCACTCCATGGATAGTCTAGTTATAACCATGTTTATATGTGTGCTCGTGTAATGCTAACACTTCTATAAATACTTACTCAGCCTTCCGGCCTTCATCCTTCGGGCTCTCTACATGGCCTTTCGGCCTATCAGCCCTTGGGCTCTTGCCCACTTTCCTACTTTCTTGAAAGAGAGAGTGCATTCAGACCATCAGGTTTCTTAGCTACGCTTGGTAGGCGGACCTAGCGCTCAACGCTTTGTCACTAATTCCGTTCAAACATAGTTACACCGTGAGCGCTGCTTCACTACACACGGTAGTATAGCATTCATACGCTTGCTCTGTCGTGCGTGTTTAGCCATGCCACGAGTAGTAACCATGCTGAACATGATGACGTTTAGTGTTGTGCGTTAGCTTCGCTCCAGCTTTACTTAGCACTGCTTGGATGTTCGCTTCCTTACTTATTTGCTTGCCTACCTAATAATTTAACTATTATTCTTTTCTTGATAGTTGTGAAAAGTGTGAAACCTGTACTATACTATTTTTCAAAATTGTATTATTTTTCTATATTCGTACTGATCTCTTGTATCGATACCATTTTCCTGTATTTGTACCGATCTCCTGCATCGGTACCATTTTCCTATATTCGTACTGATCCCTTGTATCAGCAACATTTTCCTATATTGTGATACACGAAAGTTAATATCTACTGTGCCATTACTTGACATGCTACCACCTGCATGCTATCACATGCTATGTTCATCACCTGGCACCTGCTTGTTATCACCTGACACCTTCATGCTATCACCTGAAACTTATATGTTACTACTTATCACCTTCCACCTGTTATATTACTACTTGACTTGTGATTATCATATTACGAAAATCCTGTAACTGCTATTCTGTGTTATATACAATGATCATGTATCTCCAGTACTCTTGTACTCCTAAATTCCTGAACCTCCTGACATTCTCGTAAATTGAAAATTACATAATAAACTATAAAAAGGATAATTTAAATTGGGTAGGGGGAAACTGACTTCAAGTGGTGAATATGCTTATAGAGTTATTAGTTATGTTGAACAACTAAAACTTTCAGTTCTACCAGAGGGCTCAAGGTGTTCTGAGAGAAGCGCTGGTTTCCTATCTTTTATTATATTCCTGAAAAGGCATACAATAAGACCCTCATTTACGCCGGCCGGTTCCATACACCAGCAACAGAACATCCTGAACCGTGGCCTTGGGCATGCACGAGACCCACTGCAAACATAACCCGTTGGTTTCATTATCAATTTCTAAAAATAACCTCAGCTTACTCGTTTATAGATGTATGTGTGGTGAGATGCTAGGGCACATACATAGATATATGGGTAGGGCGAGTAGTAATAATAATAAGTTATTAATCAATCATTCATCGTGTTGTTTTGCATTTTAGATTGTATACACTCGGATTACAGTGAAATGAGGCATAAGATATATAAATGAGAGTTTTCTTGTTTGGATAATTCCTTTGATGTAATTGTCTCATGAAGTCGTAATCTGAGCTTGTACAACTAGTTTTTGCCTGTAATTTATTTTTATTCAGTCTTATCGATTTTATCAGATTATATGATGTTTTCTTAGTAAAAAGATAATTCAGGTTATATGAAATCAGGATATGATGATGTGAGATAAATAAGGTATATATATAAGGGTTTCTTGTTTGGATTATTTCTTCGACGTACTAATCTCACTGATCTATAATTTGGGCTTGTATAACTGATTTTTTCATAATTACTTTACTTGATGTCTCATTACCTGCTCTTGGTGTCTGCTCACGACATGTTTTCAATACATCAGATTTATCGATTCACGTGTGCTTGTCCCTGTACGCCATTTGGCACTCATCTTACCACTTCTTGGGGAGTTTCTAACTCTCTTGGATCTGCATGTCTAGATCTCAGAGGTTGGAGCTTGTGAATTCTTCTAGTTGCTGATCAGAGATGCGCAGTGAAAGCGTGGATCATCGACCGTCCGGGGCCCTATCCTCCAGGCCCCCTGCTCGTCCCTCAAGTTTTCCTTTTATAACTCGTGAGCGCTTTTTGTACTATTTATAATTGTATATCTCTTTGTATACTCGCATGTAATATTCTTGTAATATTGAGTCACATCTTGTGATAACTTTGTAATTATACTCATATGTTGGAATGTATAATGCACCACGTACTTTTGTACTTTGATTCTTGCATTACTGATGCTTAGCATATATACGTGAGGGTGTTTCTGACCTGCGTATATATGTCACAGTAACGTCTTCGTACCCGCAGGATCGGTGCGTTACACACTTTTTGCTTCTTTAAGGAATCTAATTCTACCTAGATTACTTCTTTTCATTTTGACCAATTTATTCTATGTTGTCATTCATCAACGGAATGAGGTTCAATGTCATCTCTTTTCATAATTTTGGTAGCTACATCATCGATGATAATTCATTCTTATTCAAAATCACATCCAAGCATGCATAATGGATCGAGATCTCCTGGTTCTCAAAAATAGAAAGTTATGCCACTTCTCCTCCGATACTCGTCCCTTCCAGTACGCTAGCATAATCCAAAATAATTTTATGAGATAGATCAATTGAGATAGAGATCTCAGACGGATGCATTTTTGCCAAGTTTCTCCTCTTCCTGGGATGTGAATTCTTTGAACCTACTGGTCTACCTCGCTTCTAGCCAGGGACAGATGACTGGCTAGCGCCAGTGTATACCATTCATCAGGGATGGTATGCCCTACGGGGATGTTGCACCCTTTAGGGATAATTTTGCACCCTATGGTGATGTTTATCCTTGCCGTTTGCAGTAGGTATATATGATCTCACTTTAACTAGATTAAAGAAAGCGTCTGGCATGTTTTAAGAAACACTCTAAAGGTCTAGAATTCACTGCACTTTCTTATGACATTGTGGGATACGGGGATCTAGATGAGACATAGTGGGGACAATCCACATCAATTCGCGTCATTCTTCAGGAACATTATCTTTCTCTAATGGCAGGAAGATTATCTCATCTAAGTAACAATCTACAAATCAAGCGACAAAAAAATCGCTTGTTAAGGGCTCTAAAAAGCAAATGATGGAAGGGGACTCATAATCGACATAAACCCCTTTACTACGTTGAGGGCCCATTTTTGTACGTTGTGGCAGCACAATTGGCACATAACTGCGCATCTAAAAAGTATAAGTACGAAAAAATTTCAAGTTCATACCAGTGACCAACTGTAATGCAGAAAAGGGTAGGGTGGCAGTGGGCCTCAAGCGGACCAATATATTTGCATGTAAAATTGTGTAGCCCCATGCAGAAATAGGAAGCTTGGTGCACATAACCAAGATTCTTGTGATCAATTGTAGGCGCTTTATGAACGCTTCTGCAAGGTCATTTTGGCTTGAACCTACGAGACAGGATGTTCAACTTCAATCCTAAGGGACATGCAATAATCATCGTATATTTTCAATGTAAATTCACCAATGTTATTTAGTTTTATGGACTTTATCAGATAATCCGGGATGTGAGCCCTCAATTTAATTATCTAAGTGAGGAGTTTAGTAAAAGTAGCATTTCTGTTGGACAATAAACAAACATATGACCAATGTGTTAATGCATCAACCAATACCATAGAATAACGAAATGATTTGCATGATGTTTGGATTAATCCACAAATGTCCCCCTCTATCTGCTGGAGGAAAGGAATAGGTTCTTTGATTATCTTTTTAGGGGATGGTCTATTTTCCATTGATTTTGCAAAGGGGGAAACTTACAAAAGAGATCGAGGAGTTAAATTACAAGTAATTGAAAAGAAAATTACAGGTAAATCTCCTCTGAGATTTCTGAGAAAATGTGCCGGTAGGAATCTGATCAGCGCGCGATCACTTTATCCCTTTGACGATGCGATAGGTCAGATAATCGAACTGCCTCCTCTTGGGAATTCCTTCTCGCCTGGTTCTAAAAATTTCTTGAGAGGGAGGAAGGTCTTAGGATATTAGCACCCTGAATTTATCCTTGTAAGATTAGAGAAGCAATTCTCTAAATTTTTAGAAGCGTGAGAGTAGATCTCTAATTTCCTCTCTATCCTGGCCTGTTTCTCCTCTCCTCCCTTGTGTGCCTCTGGTAGGCTATTTATAGGGAGAACAGGGGTATAATCGCCTTGAAAATATGAAAACAGATTGAGTCAATCTGTTTTGTATCTAGAAAGTAGCCTCCGTGAGGCTAAAATTAGCTTTTGTGAAGCTAGGGATAGCCTATAGCGCTAATCCCTTGATTCGCTCCGCTAAATGAGGGATACTCCCTTGATCCTCTCTAGTTAATTAAGAGATCTCCCCTGATCTTCTTACTTGATCGGGAGAGTCAAAAGATCATGGTAGGCAACTGCCAAATTTGATTTCAATCAACATGATCTCATCTGGAGATTTGATTTCATCTGAAGATTTGCTTAGTCAAAATGACTATAAAGGACTCGCAGCGGAGTCGTTGCATTGAGCTCATAGCGGAGCTGGGAGAAGCTTCTGGCAAAGCTAGAAGAAAGCTCTCAGTGGAGCTAGATAAAACTAGTGGCAAAGTTACCAGTCAACCTTTTGTACGGCTGCATGGAGCTTTGAGCGAAGCTAACTTTCTACACAGTTAACTATGTATTTCCAGGGGAAGTTGTAAGTTAAATCGCAGCGAGGCTATAAAGAAGCTTCCTGCAATGCTAAGCAACTTTGGTTTCTTATGTAAGACTTATCTCCTGGGATCGTGCGAGACTAAGTGTTGAGCTAACTTAGTG
The DNA here is from genome assembly GCA_038442645.1 of Agave tequilana. NCBI lineage: Eukaryota > Viridiplantae > Streptophyta > Magnoliopsida > Asparagales > Asparagaceae > Agave > Agave tequilana. Next base: position 62,688 of record JAVJIF010018280.1, read on the forward strand.
TCTCTGGACCTCTTGGGCCTTCTCACGAGCTTTTAAGGACGATCTTGGCTTACTGTCTGCTTCACTTGATCAGTAAAGTCAAAGTTGCTAATTCGTTCCTTTGAGATGGGTGAAGAACTGATCGTCGGCTTGTCTGCCACTTGTCTTTTGTAGATGTCAACAAGTTAGACATTGTTCAGGCCAGTTAGGAATCTTGTCTTTTTTAGAGTATCAACAAGACCCCCTTCAAAGTTTTCGTGAAGCTAAAATGGAATGGTTCAGATTTTGAAATACTTTGAACTGTTTTGATGGTGTGTGGGTATGAACATCGCCTTTGAGGTTGAGTTCAACTTCGCCTTTAGCCCAACTTTCAAGCTGGAATAGGTCACCAAGGAATTGTTCTGCTTTCGTGTAGCTTCGCTCTTTTGGGTAGCCTCGCGCTTATGGGTAGCTTCGCGCTTGGGTCTCTCGGTGTGGCTTCGCTTCGGATCGGGCAGGAACGACGCTCTTTTCCCAAGGCTAACTGCTTTTTGTGAGTTACGAGAAGGGTTGCTCCCTTTTTCAAGATTAGAATAACCTCTCTTGCATTAACGAGGGAGATTAGTCCCTTTTTCGAAGTTCAAATAACTTCGTGCGCATTCTCAAGGGAGACTATTCCCTTTCTCAAGGCCAAGCACTTGAATGCCTTAAATTCACCCGCGTCTCCAAGCTTGAAGTAGCGGCGGCGTGGTCAGGCCATGAGGCATATAAATAGGACACTTATAGTCCTTCTCAGAGAAACATACTTTTCTCTTTCTGAAAAGTTTGTTTACAACCTCTCCTTATTGCCAAGGAAAGGAGACTGAGGTCTCTGAAGTAGTGGGAACTCCGGAAGCAGTAGCCTGTACTCCTGAGCCAGTCTCGGGCAGAGACGGGACCCACTATAAATATAAGCCATCAGATTTATCAGTTTTCAAATAATAACTCATCTTATTCATAAGTGAATGTATGCATGCCGGTAGCACATACAAAACCATATGAATCGGATGAATAACATTAAATAACCAAACAGGAATAATGTTAGGAACGTGCGATATTTGGTCTCTCCTTTGTTCGGGTCCTGGTACTCACATATCAGACCCGGGTAAGTTCTACAGAGTGCGAACTCTAGTATGGACTATCGGTGGTGTGAAACGCTGGTAGGGAGACGATTGAAATATTAAACGGTACTGATTATTATTATTAGATAAATTAAAATACAACACACATTTATATTCTAGTTATAGTATTATACCCTGAGTTAACACCTTGCTTTATGATATATGATGTTACTCTAGACACACTATAGTTCTGTTACTCTTAGGCAACTCATGTTGTATAAACTCAGACGATCGCGACATGAGGTATGTGGTATATAGGTGAGGGTTTTCTTGTTTGGATTATCCCCTTGACTTATCTGCCCCGTGAATTTATAATCTTAGCTTGCACAACTAGTTTTGTCTATGCTTGTATTTATCGCATGTTTAACTTATTTACCGCATGTACCTATGCTCTTTATACTACCTTCTTCTATGCATATTTTCAGTTTCACATTCACTGATATACATGATTTACTGTCATTCTTTTAATTTACCTTATGTTATTTGTTATTACTTGTACCTGCATACTTGGACCACATCACTTGCTTATGTACACTTTTACCTGTTATGTACGCCATTTGGCTTTATATATGTACTCGCAGGGTTGCGTCTGACAGCCCTGGATTCTCATGTCCAGATTCTAGTGCCCGGACCGTGGTGGCTTGCTGTAACTGATCAAAGTGCGCAGCGGATCCTCCCGTGGTGATCAGAGTGCAGCAGAAGCTTGGACGTTGCCGTAACTTTTTCTTCCAACTCTTCTCCTATTTGGCTCTCGAGGTCCCTCTTGGTGCTCGTGAGCACCTCTCAGCTTTTGTATATCTCTTCGCATTATGTTCTCTTGTATTTTCTAGTGATGTAATATTCCTGTAATATTGTATCGCTTTCTGTGATAACCATGTACTTGTACTATTCCGTTGGAATGTATCTTATCACTGTACTTCCGCCTCTGATTCTTATCGGTACTGAAGCTTAGCGTATATACGTGAGGGTATTTCTGACCTACGTATATATGTCGCAGTGACGTCTCCGTACCCACCGGATCGGGTGTCACAGTAACTTTCTCATACTGTTTTAAGTATGATTTTCCGGATCGAGTACCTGTTGGCTGAGGTACATCAGCCTGTGCTGTGCAAGCGTGCTTTTCCCCTCAGAATCGCTATGAGAAGCTGATGTGAGATTGTTATCATCCGACAAGATAAAGATAACATTGCAAAATTTGCCCTTTGACTTAGATTTCTTCTAATCCCATTGTTCGTCTTGGGCAAGGTCTGGATGTATCCACATGATTTTCCCTGTTTTCAATGTCAAGGGACAAGACCCTTACTCTCTTGAGTTTTGGCTGAAGAATGCTTTCTTCTAGCCGTGCTTCAGGGATTGGGAAGGTTCCATCAGGTACTATGACTTTTGGGGTTTTGCCGAACTCGAGGGTCACCATGTTTGTAGTGACTTTCTTTTGTTCTGGTTTCAGAGTCAGAACTCCGCGTCTACTAAAGCTTGAATTTTGTCCTTGAGGACAAAGTACTTATCAGTAGGATAGTGAACCATCATATGAAAGAGGCAATAGTTGGGATCATTCGTGCGTCCCACTTCATTAGGGCACTGAGCGTCTGAAAGCTTCAATTTATTCCTTTTGTGGAGTAAATGGAATATTGCAACCACCTGTTCGTCTTTGAAGGAGTACTGTTTTGGAGGAAACTTAAACTCCTGATTATTGAAGCCGCTCTTCTTGGTCTTCGAATGAACGTCCCCTGACAATTCAACGGACATAGTCTCTTTCCCTTTGGCTTGGGAGGACTGCGCCATGTCGCCGCGCCCCTTATTATTCATACCCCATTTGCCTTTAGGGTAGATGGTTCAAACTTCTTAGCCAACTTTTTGGCTATCTTAACTTGTTCGACTAGTTCCTTCCAGGTATGGGCTTTGACAGCCCCCATACTAATCTCCACTTGGTCCAGGAAGTTATGTCTGCATGTCTGCAAGAGCATGAGTAATGGTATCCTTGCTGGGCACATTAGAGATAAGTTTCTGAACCACTCAATGTAATCACGGATAGATTCGCCCTTTCTCTGTACGGTAGAGAGGAGTTTGTCCATAGTTATCTCAGTGTCATCCTCATAAAAACGAGACAGAAGAGTTTCTAAGTTGATCCAAGCAAGAATTGATAGAGCCCGGGGGAAGGCTTCGGAACAAGTCGAATGCTACCCCCTTCAGGGTGCTGATGAACAGTCTGGTCATAATAGCATCATTATCTATAATGTTACCGATCTGAGACCAGAAGTAGAGATGTACTGGTTCGGTGAGCTATTACCATCATACGTATGTAACATTGGTGGCTTGAATTTTAGTGGGTATGGTATAATCTCATTCCAAGGGGTAAGGACGGACTGCCCCTACCTTCTTTAGTTCATCCCTCTGGGCTAGGGATGCGATCTGAGCTTGGATGCCTTTAAGAACTTCAGCATCCATAGAAGAACTTTCCTTTGACTTCTTAGTCTTGGGTTGTTCATCGTTATAATGTTCTTCCTCATTCTGATTACTTCCGATATCATTGTTATTCCGGTTAGTGAGGAGTTAGGCGAGCATCTATTGAATGTTGTCCAAGGCTTCTTGATGAGCCTTGGAGGTTTGCTCCTAAGCTTCCATTGATGGAGGTCATCATTACCATTATCAGTCATATTCACCGACACTCTATCTGTTCGTATCGAGCTGACTGTTGTGAAAAGGCATACCAACTGTCTTCGTCCTCCTCATCAGACCATTAGAATAATCCTCTCATTGGTTTTGGTGAGGTTACCATAGTTGAGGAGGATGGCTACTCATAACTGTAGGGTATTGCGACCCTAGATCTGGTGTTTTAGAAGATACCTTATTCGTGCACCAAGACTTAGCCTAAGCCCGGGCTATAGTCCGAATCTGAAGAACTGACGGGAGGAGAATTAGCACTACGCGATGCTCGTCTGCCCCTATGTAGTTCCCATCATCTTCCTATCATATTGACGGATGCAGAGGGCAGATCTGGTAGATCTCGTGATGCGCTCCTTTTGTGATGCTTCAAGGAACTTGCTCCGATAGTCGATCAAAGACTGACTATCAGTTTAGAGGAGTGGCGGGGATTAATCCTAGCCGGCAATGGACTGAGTGGACCGTCACCAACTGACATCCCACTTGTTGACAACAAGAGGGAGAAGTCTGGAGTAATTTCGACTTCCGTTTGCTAGCTAAGAACTCCCGCAAGTCGGACCCAGCCGAGCTTAAGCGACTCAGCGCAGAGGCTCGGGTAGATCGCGCATTGATGCGTTCAGTTAATTTCGACACCACCTTGCTCGAAAGCTTTGAAAGCGAAACACAGGAGGATGCTCGTTCCTCTCATCACCACAGAGGTGATTGGCACTAGATAGTGCTTTAGTTCTAGCATCGCGGCTAAGAACTTTGGGAGCATCCTTAGGCGCTGAAGCTGCATAAGCACCGCTATCAGTACCCAGGGACGATTCCTTAACTCCGCTGCGAAGAGCGAACTTATGGCTTGAGGAACTGGGGAGTGAAGCATACTGTGGCACTTTGTTCGCCACCTTGTTGTGAAGGTGGTTAGCACTGCTAGGTGCTTTAGTTCTAGCCTGACGGATGGGAACTTCATGTGTACCATGAGGTACTGGCGTTGTGCTTATCACGTCATCAGCAACTTCGTTCGTGAGAACGAGGTTGGCACGAGGAGTTACTGCTCCTGAATTAGGCGAAGGCATAGTTGCCGTTCTAGCCTCGCGGTTAATGACCTCGGCGAAGCGGGCAGGCATTTTGCCTTTGTCTTCGCGTGACAGGCGAGCCTGTGGCGTGGCTGCGCCTGAAGCTTCATACGGAGCTTTCTGTTTTGGCCTCCACATCTACTTTGGAAGAGGAGATTTATGTTCGCAGGGAACCTGGCTAGCCTTGCGCGAGGCTGAAAGGAGTTGGGAGGAGGCTCGTTCTGGTTTCTGCTCTGATACCTTGGCCATCGAGACCTTCCTATGCTTCCGTATGTGGAGCACTGGACTACCTTCAGAGAGCAGCTCTTCAAAATTTCCTTGGTCGAAATGAATGACCAGGTTTGAAGGTAACAGGATCAGGATTCTGACCTTTGTATTGCGACACTGTCTCCTTGTTGCGCCATAAGACCTTAGTCCTCAGCAGAGTCGCCATCTTATTTTCCATTGATTTTGCAAAAGGGAAACTTACAAAAGAGATCGAGGAGCTAAACTACAAATATTTGAAAAGAAAATTATAGGTAGATCACCTCTGAGATTTCTGAGAAAATGTGCTAGTAGGAATCTGATCAATGCGCGACCACTTTATCCCTTTGACGATGTGATCGATCAGATAATCGAACTTAGGAATTCCTTCTCTCCTGGTTCTGAAAATTTCTTGAGAGGGAGGAAGGTCTTAGGGTATTAGCACCCTAAATTTATCATTGTAGGATTAGAGAAGCAATTCTCTGAATTCTTGAAAGCGAGAGAGTAGATCTCTAATTTCCTCTCTATCCTGGCCGGTTTCTCCTCTCCTCCCTTGTGTGCCTCTGGTAGGCTATTTATAGGGAGAACAAGGGTATAATCACCCTGAAAATCTGGAAACAGATTGAGTCAATCTATTTTGTATCTGGAAAGTAACCTCGCCGCGAGGCTGAAATTAGCTTCTGCGAAGCTAGGGATCGCCTATAGCGCTAATCCCTTGATTCGCTCCGTTAAATGAGGGATACTCCCTTGATCCTCTCTAGTTAATTGAGAGATCTCTCCTGATCTTTTTACTTGATAAGCAGAGTCAAAAGATCTTGGGAGGCAACTACCAAATTTGATTTCAATCAACATGTTCTCATCTGGAGATTTGATTTTATTTGGAGATTTGCTTAGTCAAAATGACTATAAAGGACTCGCAGCGGAGTCGTTGCGTTGAGCTCATAGCGGAGGTGGGAGAAGCTTCTGGCGGAGCTAGAAGAAAGCTCTCAGCAGAGCTAGATAAAACTTGTGGCAAAGCTACCGGTCAAATTTTGTATGGTTGCGTGGAGCTTCGAGCGAAACTAACTTTCTGCGAAATTAACTGAGTATTTTCAGGCGAAGCTGTAAGTTAGCTCGCAACGAGGCTATGAAGAAGCTTCCTGCGATGCTAAGCAACTTTGATTTCTCATGCGAGACTTCTCCCATGGGTTCGTGCAGACTAAGTGTTGAGCTAATTTAGTGTTTCTAGACCTGCTTGGGCCTTCTCACAAGCTTTTAAGGACGATCTTGGCTTATTGTCTGCTTCACTAGATCAGTAAAGTCCAAGTTGTTGATTTGTTCCTTTGAGATGGGTGAAGAACTGATCGTCGGCTTGTATGTCACTTGTCTTTTGTAGATGTCAACAAGTTAGACATTGTTCAGGCCTGTTAGGAATCTTGTCTTTTTTAGAGTATCAACATGGTCTTGTCATCAATTTTCCCATGAATCATTGACTGAGTTTGAAACCTGCACACAAATATAGTATTTCAGAACTTTTAAGATTAAAGAGTGCAAGTTACTCAATTCTACCGCAATAGCAAGTAGCTATGGGGTCGTGATCCACAAGGAGGGACTAGTGATGGAAGCTTTTTCAGTAAGTCTTCTTTTAAGATACAAAGTATGGTTAAAGTTCTTCTTTAGTTCTTTAAAAGAAAAAGAGAAAAATTAGGTTAGAGTGAGTTAGGAAGAAAGTGGTAGATTGAGAAGGTGGGAAAATGAAGAATGGATTATATACAAAGAAATTGAAAAGGGTGATAAAAATGATTAGAGATTGTGATATTGAAACTAAAGAATAAAAGAAAAGAAAGACAACTTAAAAATTACTTTCCTCTTCAGTGCTCATATACCTTGGATTCGTTGCAACGACTTACCTTGTCTTTGAAGGCAATCAAGCATGGCGTATATGATCCTCCCCATTCTCGATCTATACTACGAATAAAAGGGCAGACTATACTAGCAAGAGAAGGGTTGTTCATCACCATAGGCCATCAAGAGACTTGCAATGGCTAAGCAGTCTCGAGGCTATCGGATTCTCTTAGATTGCAACACATCAGAGGAGAGTAAAAGAAAACAAGAGTAAAGAAAGAAAAAAGAAACTTTGATTCGATTCAAATAACAATGAAAGAAGAGATCACTTACACTGGTATCACTTGCAGTACAACCTTGCTCTCATTCCTCTATGAAAGTCATCTCTCCTCTCAGTTACATAAAGAAAAGTAAAATTACATAAAAAGAAACTAAAAACCTAAGTTACAAACTACAAATTATCCTATGTTCTATTCTCTGCTTGGTCGTCCCCCTTGCCTTTGAGATTGCAAGTATTTATAGAAGAAATGCAGAGGTTAGAGGAGTATGAAGATAGAAAAAGCTGGCTATTTCTGAATTTGAATCCTCCCTTATCTCCAAACTTGATTTGATGTGGATATTCAGTTCTAATCTGTAGTTTATTGGTTGTTGATTGCTGAATATCACTTATCAAATGATAGAATTAGAAATAGTGATCAACATAAAAGTTGTAGCTTTGTAAGTTCTCTTTCTGGATCATCTTGAATCATTAGATTTGAGATTCAGTAGCGAAAGTTATGATTCAAATAATGAAATATATCTAGTCAGAATCTGAGTCAAACTTGCTTCATCTCATCCGTTGATCTTCTCTCTATCCATTTATCTCTCTGTATTCGATATTATTCTCGATTGATATTTAGCTAACTAAAATGGATTTTAAAAAAAATTTGAATTTTACTGGTTTCCATTTGGTGCTATCTTTCTATTTGCTCTGATCTTCAGCTGAACATTTGCCTCAATCCTTGATTTGTTCTAACTAGATCTGAGATCATCCTCAGCTAACCAAATAGATCCAGTTAAATCTGATTTTAACTGGTATTTATTTGGTTTAATCATCTTTCTCTTCATTATTATCTTCTACAAAATAGGTATTTAAGACAAAAAAATTAGCAGATTTATTACACGATAAATGTAGGAGTGTAATGAAAAGAATGCAAAAAATGTGTACGATCACACCCCCACACCTATCTTTTGCTCGATCTCGAGCAAAACAATAAAACTAAACCAAAGATTATTAGATCACTTTCGCAGGTCACGCGATTGTACTGAGCTTGTGCAACAAGCCGTTAAACCTCTAGGTTTCCCCTAGGGGACAAATTTTGTCTCGTGAGGGTTTTCAGTGGATTACACTTACAAAATCCATAAAGAAAGAGAAACAAAGAGTTTGTATTTTCGAAAAGCATTTTGACAGAGAAAAATATTTGAAATATAATTGTAAGATTTAAGTAATCTATAAGTTATAGAAAAACTGAATTTTTCATTCCAAAACTTAGCTTCTATTCAAAAATTTGTTATCAATCAAAGTAAGGAGTCAAATTGTACTTCTCATCTAGTCTATTACTTTACCCTAAGCCATGCATCTTGTGACCGTGAAAATTTTATCTAAGGGTTCATTAACTCTAACTCTTATGCCTTATTTATTTATATATATATTTTTGATGGTATTATTCCTTAGTTCTATTAGGCTTTCTAATCTGCCCATGTAACGAGCCTTTAATCGATGACTCCCAAACTAAATGGTCTTAGGGCACCGAGTGAGAAAACCCCCAAGGACTTAAGACTCGAGCAAATAAGGCCACAAAACTAAGTATTTTATTATATGAACCACTTTTAGGCATGAATACTTATGCTTTATTAGGCACAAATACCCAACTTAATCAGAGGATTTTTTTTATATATTTTTCTTAAACTTATCTAATCATCTTTCTTATAAATACCAAGGCTTACTTAGGCCAAAGCACATAACTAATCAATAATTAGATTTGTTCATCTTTCATAGATATATTTTTTTCTTTTTCTTTTTATAAGGCATAAGAATCTTCATTTTTTGAACCCTAAGTGTATAAGTGTATGAAGTGTGCATATTTCATTAAGGTAAAGATCAAGACTAAAGTACTTTGACAAATTATCTTCCTAACTCCAAAATCAAACAAATAATCTTATTTTGACCAAGTTTAAGAAATATTAATTTTGATTTTCCTATTCCTTAAAATTGACTTAATTTCTTACAAAAATATATCAAAATATTGTTTCTATTTTCAAAAAGTTTTTTAAAAGTAAAGAAAATGTTAAAAAAAATTAATTTTTTTAATAAAAAGAAAAACCTAAGTTATGTTAGAACCCTCCCCCACATCTATCTCATGCATTGTCCTCAATGTATGAATTAATGCATGGATGCATGAAAAAGAAGACAGGGAAGGAAATACTACCTTAAGGTGGTGGTTCCGGTGGTGGTCTGATTGGTCCATGAAATGCGGCCCAATCGACTTTTCGTGGAGTTCGAAGGAATCCACCAGAAATTTCTCTAATATAACCCACTAAAATGATATATACATGAATGATTTTTATTAAATATTTGACCCATCTAATTTTTAAATTCCATAATTAATTTCAGAGTCAATTTTGTCAACCGCCTTGTCCCAAAATAGAGTGTGAAAAGATAGAATGATTGACTTAGACTAAGGAAGTACTGGAACTAATATCGACTCAGGAAGGTGACTTAAGTCAAGTAAAGGTTCAGGAGTCGAGATTGGCTCAGGAAGTGGGTCCAAATCAAGAAGTTGAAACTCAAGTCCACATTCAGTTCCCCACAATGGAATATGACTTAATATTGGTGATTCAAGTTCAGGAATGACAGGTGTGGGAATCAAAACTGACTCTAAAATATTACTCAAGTCGGGTAACAAAATAGGAGTCAATATTGATTCAGAAATTTGAACTGGATCACAAATTTGAGAGTCTAGGTCACATTTCTCATTGAGTTCAATTTCATAAAAATGAGAGCTTGCCATTTGTCAATGGGACTTTCAAAAGTATGAAATTGGTCAAGTTCAATAAAATGATCATCAAAGATGGGCGATTCAATTTCATTATGAATTGGCACAGGATCCAATGTTGACTCGGGAAAAAGATTAAAATCAGGTGAAGACACCAGAGTCATTATTGAATCAGGAAGTAAAATTGAATCACTAAGTTTAGTTTCAGGATCATATTCATTCTCAAGTTCTATTTCAGAAAGGAATAACTTGCCAAACTGTTAATATCATTTTCAAAATTTGGAGTTTAGGCAAGTTCAAATGATTGTGCTGAAATGGAACCTTGTTTTCCAAAACAATATGACTCTTCAGCTCTAACAGAATGATTAACGACATCAGAACTGGCCAAACGGTGAGAACGTAGAGTTTGGACCATCATATCTATGTCATGATTACGAGCGTTTTGAGCCTGAGTCATGGCTTCAAGCATCTTTTCATAGTTGATTAGTTCATCATTTTATTGAAAAGATGAAGTGTTGTTTTGGAATTGGTGGTGAAATTGTGAGTCTATCAGATTTTGTGATTTTTGTTTGGACTCACGCATACTCATTTCCAAATTTATGGTTTTCTATTTTAGACTGGTGGCACTAAGTATGAATCTTGGAAATATTATGGACAAGGTGGATAAGAAGGACAAGTTAATTGAAAATTGGACTCGGGAGAGGTGAATCCCCACTGACTCTGTGAAGTTGAAATTATTCTGAAAATTATGGTTAAAAGATTGGGGCATGGGTTATATTGATTCGGATAAGACCAATCCGGCACACTAGGTTGGTTAAAGTTATGATATGCCGGGTTGGTAATATCCGAAAAGAGGTTGGTTGTAATATGGATTGCCATTAAATTGAAAAAATTGTTGTTATAAGCCATATCACACAATAAAACACAAACAAGAAAACAAACAAATAAGCAAACAAAAAGAAAAAAATTCTAACCTAAGTTAGGGTAAACCTTTGATCTAGACGACTCCTAACTGGTTAGACTGTCCATAGGAGGTATAATGTAGACTTTGACCACAAGCTAATCAGCTAGGTCAGGGCAAGATTGGTGGGAGGTTATCCGTCAAAGACGTTCCTTAATTAAGTAACCACCAACCTTCGGGCTTTCGGCCCTTAATCCCCTTCCTAGACACTGATTTGGCAGGAGTCAAATTCCAACACCTTTCCCCTTAGGATAATCTCCTAATTGAGTCCGAGATGTCCCTAGGGCCAAAGTCTACTCATTTTAGTTAGGTTTAGATTAGTGAGTGAGGAGATTGTTTGTGGCTAAGGGAGGGTAATGACTTCCCCACCTTATCTTGTTTATAGGACAAGCCCTTAAATCAATTTAGTGCAGTGTACAAGCATATAGAAAAAAAGTAACATCCAAGCAATCATACAAGAATGAACCTTATACTAAATGCTAAGCACACATACCTTGGCTCCAGCACTCTTCAACAGTAAATAGAAAATGAAATGAAATAGACACGTGCTTAAATGCAAAGTCTAAATAATTTTTAGCATTTACAATCAACTTTTTACTGTTGTGTTAAAAATGTATATACAGTGAGTCAAACAAGGAGATAAATGCTACAAAAATTTAGATTATCAATTCAGCCAGCCTGCAAAAATACAGTTAGTAGTTCACTCAGTTTTGCCACTGGAATGTAGCAAATCTGAGGGCTTCTTGGCTCTACTTTCTTGAGCAAAGTCCAAGGCCACTTATGCGTCCACTGCAGCAAGAATTCCTTGTTGTTAAATCTGTACAAAAACCAAGAAGAAAGTTAACCAAAAATGTAAACTTTTAAAGAGAATTACTTAGCGTCCCTCCCCAGCAACGACGCCAAAATTTTGATTGAGTTTGAAACCTGCACACAAATACAGTATTTCAGAACTTTTAAGATTAAAGAGTGTAAGTTACTCAATTCTACCGCAATAGCAAGTGGCTATGCGGGTCGTGATCCACAAGGAGGAACTAGCGATGGAAGCTCTTTTAGTAAGTCTTCTTTTAAGATACAAAGTATGGTTAAAGTTCTTCTTTAGTTCTTTAAAAGAAAAAGAGAAAAATTAGGTTAGAGTGAGTTAGGGAGAAAGTGATAGATTGAGAAAGTGGGAAAATGAAAAATGGATCATATACAAAGAAATTGAAAAGGGTGATAAAAATGGTTGGAGATTGTGATATTGAAACTAAGAATAAAAGAAAGAAAGACAACCTAAAAATTACTTACCTCTTCAGTGCTCATATACCTTAGATTTGTTGCGATGACTTACCTTATCTTTGAAGGCAATCAAGCATGGCGTATATGATCTTCCCCATTCTCGATCTACACTACGAATAAAAAGGCAAACTATACTAGCAAGAGAAGTTATTCATCACCATAGGCCATCAAGGGCACTTGCAAAGGCTAAGCAGTCTCGAGGCTATCGGATTCTCTTGGATTGCAACACATCAGAGGAGAGTAAAAGAAACAAGAGTAAAGAAAGAAAAAGAAACTTTGATTCGATTCAAATAACAATGAAAGAAGAGATCACTTACACTAGTGTCACTGCAGTACAAGCTTGCTCTCATTCCTCTATGAAAGTCGTCTCTCCTCTCAGTTACATAAAGAAAAGTAAAATTACATAAAAAGAAATTAAAAACCTAAGTTACAAACTACAAATTATCATATGTTCTATTCTCTACTTGGTCGTCCCCCTTGCCTTTGAGATTGCAGGTATTTATAGAAGAATGCAGAGGTTAGAGGTGTATGAAGATAGGGAAAGCTGGCTATTTCTGAATTTGAATCCTTCCTTATGTCCAAACTTGATTTGATGTGGATATTCAGTTCTGATCTGCAGTTTGTTGGCGTGTTAATTGTGAATATCACTTATCAGATGATAGAATTAGAAATAGTGATCAACATAAGAGTTGTATCTCTGTAAGTCCTCTTTCTGGATCATCTTGAATCATCAGATTTGAGATTCAAGTAGCGAAAGTTATGATTCAAATACTGAAATGTATCTAGTCAGAATCTGAGTCAAACTTGCTTCATCTCATCCGTTGATCTTCTCTCTATCCATTTATCTCTCTGTATTTGATATTATCCTCGAATGATCTTTAGCTAACCAAAATAGATTTAAAGAAATCTGAATTTTACTGGTTTCCATTTGGTGTTATCTTTCTGATTTGCTCTGATCTTCAGCTGAACATTTGCCCCAATCCTTGACTTGTTCTAATTAGATCTGGGATCATCCTCAGCTAATCAAATAGATCCAGTTAAATCTGATTTTAACTGGTATTTATTTGGTTTAATCATCTTTCTCTTCATTATTATCTTCTACAAAATAGACATTTAAGACAAAAAAATTAGCAGATTTATTACACGATAAATGTAGGAGTGTAATGAAAAGAATACAAAAAATGTGTATGATCATCATACTTAGCAAATTGTCTTGCAAAACATGCAAAACATAATGTCCTCACTGAAAGTACACCTAGAGGGGGGTGAATAGGTGTAATGGTAATCTATGATAAATAATGTGAAATTAAAAACTTTTACACTAATAAAATTAGACACAAGTGATATCTAAAGAGTGAAGCCAAATTCCTAGTGAAGGGCTCTAGAACTTCTCCTCGAGATTCCTCTAGATTAAGAGTTAATGTGCGTCAATAGCTTCCTTGGAATGATATAAGTGTAAGCACAATATTAAGCATGTATAGCAATGAAAGATATAAAGAGAGTAGAGTTTAGAGAGATTGCCAAACACAAACAGAAAGATATATTTCGAGGTTCGAGCACAAGCCCTCCGTCCCCGTCTTCACCTAGAAGGATTTCTACTAAATCTACTAAGGACTCCACAAAGAATACAAACCCAATCCTCTACACAAGAGGAGGCACAAAGCCAAGCACAAAGACTTTGCACAAAGCAATCACCTTTACACAAGAGGGAAGGCACAAAGCCAAAACACAAAGTAAAAGAGTGGTTACAGCACTTAGTGATTATAAAGAACACAAATAACACTTCTCACAATACAAGATCCTATATAATAGATTTTGCAATGAATAACTCAAGTTTGTGAGAAAACAAAGATTTTAAAGTAAAGCACCAAAGAAAACACTTGGGAAAATTTCTTGAATGATATAGAAATTTTAAACTTGAAATTAGAAATTTTCAAAACTTGTTTTCTTTGATTTTTCAAACTTTCCAATAGAGATATGGATTTTGAGCTTAAAAACTCTATAACTTTGTTAAAAACTCTATAGAATGTAGAAAATATTTCTCTTTAAAAACTTCTTCAAAACTCACCCAAAAACCCATATATATCCTATAGAAAAACTAGTCGTTAGGGTAAAAAAACAGAAATTGCCTGTCGATCGACTGGCCAGTCGACTGACCAACGGTCATATTTTTACTGTTGGAGGCTGGCAGTCGACCAGTCGCCAGAGACCACTTTAAGCAAAAGGTCAATTTTGAGTACAGTTTTGAGTCTAAAACCTTCGAATTTGGAAATAAGTATATAAAGGAATTTATAGATCATTAAATCTTGTTTCTAATCCAATTTAAATTAAACAATATGGTATTAGAGTAAAAGTTTATGACCAAAATACTAAAAGGTGTCAAATCAGAAAACTGCAAGTTGTTTTTAGAACATGAACTGACTTCAAACAAATATTTGACATATTTAAGGTTTGAATCAAAAATTATTATTGAATAAGAATGTAGCAGCTATTAAGTTATATTTGTAATTTAATTTGAATAATATTGATTGAATACCAGAATAAAAATTATGGCTAAAATGCTAAAAGAGTATCAAGCAAATTAGCAGAACACAGTCCGCGCGCGGTCGACCAAGAAAACCCAAAAGCTCTCGGTAGACCGGTCGGTCGGCCGATCTCTATTCCGCTCGACTGGTCGATCAATTGAGATCTCACTCTCTTGGGTTGTGCATGTTTGTGCACGTCAGACGACGGTGCGGTCGACCATCATTGCTACCGGTCAACCGTTCGATCGACCGGCAATAGCCCAGAAATAGTATTTTGAAATATTTTGAACAACTTTTTAAATCTAATAAATCTCTATAAATGCTTCAAAAATAAGTTCATGTAAATACAATAGAGCACAAATATGTGTGATGAAAATCAACTCTTATTACTAACATGTAGACTTATTTTTGAGACATAGAAATTTAATCTTAAAACCAAAACTGCATTTTTTAAACTCAAAATTTATATGAAAACTAATTTTTTTCAAAAACTCCATAAATACAAAAATAAGTTGTTCAAATATATTTGAAGCTCAATAGTATATGAATACACAAATAAATAATATGAACTTATTTTTGATGAAAACCAAAATACGAAACATAAACCGGTTAAACTGAAACCAAACCTTTGTGTGTGTAAGCTTGAGCAATCAAAACTAATCTATTCTTTACAAGAGATCTAAACTCACAAATTCTAAACTCAAGTCTTCTTGTAGATCTTTTCTCCAAGTAGACTTGATCCAAACTTGATTCTTCGAGCTATACTCCATCTTGAGTACTATACATGTTTTTAAGCTTGAGCTCTTTAATCACCATGTGTTAGTTCCAAACTTGACTTTGAGTCTTTTACTAAAGCTAAACATCAAGTAAGAGATTGATCAATATCTGAAACTTAAACACAACAAGATCATTAGTATTATAACTACATGAGTTAGTCATCATCAAAACTAGAGTGATGGGCCTTTGAGCCAACGCTTACTAGAAAGGGGATGCCCGTATGTTGATTTGAGGATACAGAGCATCATATCTTGACTTGGGTGTCCCAAAAGGTCGTGACATAGAAAATAAGTGCTCGAGCGCACTAGGTTCTGGCCGGTGACATGGTTAGCCTCAATCGAGCTAATGGTTGTGATATATAGTCCATTAGGGAGGTGTTCTATTTTCTCCAAAATATGCTTATGGTTGTATAAATAGGAGGTTATGTAAAGATACCCCATTTTATTTTCTTCAGCGGTTTCAACATGGCAATTGTTTTCACAAATATCCTTAAACTCTGTAACATTTTCCGCGAATGGGATGAGAATAAGGTCTCTTTAATAGTAAATTCAGTACCATTTGACACACGAGACATGTTGTTCCATGGCCCTCAATTAGGTCAACAGACCTGATATGATTGTCAGAGACTACGATTAGGTATTAAGTTAGAAAAATATCTTCGCTCAGGGAGAATGGCGTGCATAGTAGCACATTAATCTGATAACTAACTTTCCCACTTGTCATACCTAAATATAAATTAATTGAATCAGTCACATGTATAAAGAAACTTTATTAAATTAACTAATATTCGAAAACAATAAGAGATCCATTTTTCAAAGATTATATATGGGTTGTGGAATGCACTGTCAACAGGATAAAAATACACAGTTCAACTGTCGAAAATGAAACAATTCTGTGAACAATTAAACTTTTGAACAACGTTGTCGAAAGTTAGGGTTCGAGCTGTTGAAAGTCAGTCAGCTCTGAAACCATCTGAACTTTCTGGATGAAGCTGTCAAAAATCAAAAATGAGCTATCGAAAGCTCTTTTTGATAGTTAGTGAAACCACTAACACAGCTGTCAAAAGACAGTCTATTCTGAACTTCTCTACGTTCTCAAGAAAATGTTGTTGAAAGCGTAAGATAAGTTGTTAAAAGCACTTTTCGACATTTAATGAAAACTCTAACATAGCTATCGAAAGTCAATCTGTTCTGAACTTTTCTAAATTCTCTAAAAATACTGTCGAAAGCGTACAGATAAGCTATCGAATGCCCTTTTTGACATTTAGTGAAAAAACTAACACAGCTGTCAAAAGTTCTTTAGTAGGGCGAAAATGATGATTCATCATCAAGAGACTGCTGTTGTTTTAGTGAGCAATAGGGTAGCAATATTGCTATTGCAGAAGCATATTTGAGGCATGGATGGTTGAGAAGTCTTCTCCAGGAGATCAGTCTCAGTTAAATTTTCCCTATAGAACTTAAGAGAGATCATGAAAATGGGGGCTTGGCCAATCACATCTTTCTTCAGGCAAGTAGATTATCTTCTGGTGGTTAAAACGTTCCTAAGAATGATCCAGAGAGCCATGGGATCTTCGTCAGTGAGGTATTTCGTCTGGAGTGCACCAGGCATATGTCTTCGACTGAAGAACATAGCTGTAGCTTTGTGATTGGTTGTTGATACTGCATATTTATTATCACATTCTCTTAATTATTTTATAATAAACTCTGCTATTTATCTTATTTTGGTTTTAAATTCTAATTTAAATGAGTTTAAATAAAAAATCAAGAATTAGGATAGATATTCAGAAGATTTAGGGGATAAGTGCATATCAGAGCAAATCAGAGAAGATAATACCAAATGAAAACTGGTTAAATTCAGATTTTTATAGATCCTTTTAGTTAACTGAAGAATCAACGAAGATAACATTAAATCCACATCTGAAATTGAAAATCTATTTAGAGATAAAGGCGTATCGAAGATCAAAGAACCACAACCTCCCAGATCTTGCCCAATGGCTATATCATGGACGCGGAAATGCTGCCATAGCCACATTTTCATGGCTTGGTTAGTTCAGTAAGAGGAGCGTTTCCTCCCCCTATCTTCAGACGCTTCTCCCCCCCTCTATTTTGCTGTAAATACTAGCAGTTTATAGGTAAACGGGCACCACTCCCAGCAGAGAGTTTAGAACAGGCTTTCCATTCTATCGTTTAACTTAGGTTTATATTTTTATTTCTTATGTAATTTTTTGTTTTCTTTATAGCTTAGGTTAGAGAAGATAATCTTGAGCAAAGGAGAGGAAGATTTGTATTGAGAGTGACACCGATGTAAAACTTCTTTTTTTCTTTCATCATTTTTGATTTAATCAAAAGCTTATTTTTCTTCTTATTTTTGCTTTACTTACCTCTTCTGTGACTTGTAATCAAAGTGAATCCTATAGCTTCAAAATGTCTTAACCTTGCAAGTGCTACTGATGGCTTAAGGTGATGGATATCTACTTCTGATGTTTAATAGTTTAGTATTCCTTTCTTCTTGCGCTTTTATTTTATTAGACCGATTTGAGTAGGGAAGATTCTATATGCCATGTTGTGATCGCCTTCAAGCCAAGATAAGTCGTTGCAATGGATCCAAGGTAAACAAGCCAGTGCGAAGAGGTAAGTGAATTTTTATTTTCTTTTCTTTCTTTTAAATTTTTAGTATAGAATCGTTCTAAAAATCAATGCTTCTTCATTCTTTTTATTTCTTTTTTTAACTTAGTTTTCACTAAAACACCAACATAATTTTTTCTTCTATCATCTCCCTATCTTCTTCTAACTTAGCTTCCTTCTTTTCTTTTTTAGAATTAAGAAAAACTATTTAACCAGTTTTAATAACTTAGAAGAACTTACTAATGCTTCTATCGCAGTCCCTTCTTGTGGATCACGTTCCGCATAGCCACTTTCTATAGCGGTAGCATTAAGCAATCTAGCACTCTCTTTTCTTAATTCTAAACTTACATTTTCTGTACAGAATCAGACACGATCAAATTTCAGCATCGTTGCCAGGGAGGAACGGTAAGTTTCTTTTTGAGTTACTAACAGATAATTCTTTCTCCTTTTTTTGTGTGAAGGAGTTAATTTTAGGAAACCAGTAGCTGCAAAGGACATATAACATACCTAAGCCTCTACTCTAGAAAGCAAAGCTCAGGAAACCTACCTTTTGTCGTAGAAATACAACCAAAGTCACGTTTGCGTGGCAAAGTAGGGAGCACTATTGACTTGCTTTCTTGTAGGTTACTTGATTTTCATAGATTAGCTCTCTGCAGTTATTAGTTTATCTGTTTAACTAACTCTGCTCACTATTTCTAACTCAACAGTAAACCTTGTTGTTAATTGCTTAAAGAATGGTTAGACTTTGCATATAGGCATTTATTTAATTCATTTACTTTTTCCATTAATGTTGAGAAGTGTTGGAACAATGGTACGTATGCATTGCATTCAGTATAGAAAATATTCTTGTATGATCACCTTGAGTGTACTTATTACTAAATATTTATACTTGCACTAAATGATTAAGTGCTTATCTTATAAACAAGATAAGGTGGAAATGTCATTTCCCTTCTTTAGCCTAAAAATCATCTCCTCACTCACTAACTCAATCTTAATTTAAAATTGAGTAGACATTGGCCCTAGGACATCTCAGACTCATTAGGAGATTGACCTAAAGGAAAAGCTGTTGAGTTTTTCTCTAGTCAAATCGGTGTTAAAGGTTGAGATTGAGAGGCAAATCTCGAAAAACAGTGATTTGGCATAATTAGGTCCGCTGCTCAGGTAAGAATACCTTCACTGATATTTCTCCTACTGGCTAATTAACTTGTGGTTAGATTGTTGCAATATACTCTCGTGGACAGTCTAACCAATTAGGAGTCATCTAGGTCTAAGGTTTACCCTAACTCAGGCTAGATTTTTCTTTCTTTCATTTGTTTATTCGTTTATTTATTTTTTGTTCATTTTTTGTTCTTATGTGAGATGGATCATAACAATAATTTTTTCTATGATAATGGTGATTCATATTTCACTCTGACCTCTTTTGGCTCAGATATCACTAACCCGGCATTACAAAACTTTAACCAACTAAGTATGCCAGATTGGTTTATTTGAATCAACATATACCCAGTCCTAATATTTTGAATAAGAAGAATTATTATCTCCACTTTTCACCGAGTCAATGGGGATACAACTCTCCTAAGTCATTTAATCAATCACTTACCAACATTTAGCTTCTTCTTTTTAGAACAACCTATAGAGAAAAAAACTAATTTCGAAAAGATTCTAGAAGCTTTGTATGAGTCCGAGTGACACGTTCAAAATATGAAAGACTCACAATCTACTCAAAATTTCTAAGTTCAAGATCCTTGCTCAATTTTCCAAGTCTCATCACAACAAGAAGAATCTGTTGACTTCAAAGAGAGAATGGAAGCCTTGCTTCAGTCCCAAAATGATTATCTCCAGTCTATTGATAGGTTAAAAGCACAAATGAGTCATTTGGTCAACATAATTTATGATAGAAATGAGAAAACTCTACCTAATACATTATTGACCATTCCCGATTTTTCTAGCCATATTGATAGGAACCAAGAATCATGGTCTTTTGAAAATAACTTTAACTAAGATTCAATTCCACTTCAACATATTGAACTTGTCCAATCCCAAACTTTGGACAAATTGGCAAGTTTTCACCTTAAGAAAACTGAACTTGATTATGAATGTGACCCTGATCTCTAAGTTTATGATTCAATTCTAATTTTTTAATTTATGTTGACTCCAGCATCCTTATCTCTTTAGAGTAGATTCCCGAGCCAACATTGATTCATGTACCTATAGAGCTTGAAATTAAACTACCGGTTTGGAAAGTCACATTCCATTGATGGGAAAAGAATGTGAATTTATTCTTTGATTTCAACACAACTTTTAAATCAAATCTGACTCTCAAATCTAAACTTGATTTAAGCCATATTTAGAGTTAGGATTGATTCTCGAACCTTTCATTCTTGAGCCCAAGTCAATGATCGGGGAAAACCCGCACAAAAAGTGTATGCTTTGAAATCAATATTTAAAGTGTGTGTGCTTTGGCTTCCTCGATACTTCCGTTACAGTATAGAGGCTAAAACGAGTTGAATCCGTAAGGATAGAAGGCGATAGAACCTTACACGGTGTTTGGTGGAGAAAGTTCCCCGTAAAATTTCCTTGAATCAATGAAGAATTATAACAGATCAATACTCCTACTACAAGGGAGGGAAGATGTTTAGACTTGAATCTCCCTTTATTTAGTGCTGGGTTCTTAATATGGCGGTGAAAAGTGAATCCTGTTTTTCGTTGATCGGTCGGTGAACGTCAAGACCTCTTGGGAATCATCTCTTTGGATAGCAGACGGAGTAACACAGCTCCTATCCACTAGGAATCTCAAAGAGATTGTAGGCAAAGACCAACTTATACGCAACAAGTTGTTAGAAGAGTCAAACTCTCTTTTTCCTTTCAGTGAAAGTTCAAGAATTCTCTGTTCAACCGACCCCTCTCTATAGCCAAACGGAGCTATTTATAGAGGTATCAGGGGTGAACGTGCCCCCTAAAAATGCTCCATAATGGGGGTTAACTCCCTCTTTACGTGGGCAGTAATTGACCCAATAACGAGGGCAGTTATAACTGAGACGCGGGGTTTGGGCCTTGCGCCTTGTTGCTGAAGTGATGCTGAGACGCGGGTTTCGACCCTCGCATCTTGGTTCTGCAGTAATACAGAGACGCAGGTTTCGACCCTCGCGTCTTGGTACTGCAGTGATGCTGAGACGCGGGTTTTGACCCTCGCGTCTTGGTGCTGCAGTGATGGCTATTATTAGCCCTGCGTCTGGAGTTTGGACTCTGTTTTTTGATGACTTGTCTTTAGTGATTTTTGGACAACCTATAGAACCCCTCCAAAGTTTTCGACATTCCGCGATTGACTGGGACAGATTTCGAAATACTTTAGACTTTGGTTGAATTCATACTTCTCATGATTGATGACAATCATGACAATCATTTGAGATGCCTTGAGCTTAATCCTGTCTGAAATATGGTCTTCGTGAGTGTACTGTGAAATCTTTTGAAGCCGTCATAAATGATCATGGCGAGTGTCTAGATACGCAGTCTAGACCTTCCCAGTGCTCTGAGCTTGTTGTTGGTGTACTTTGAATCAAGGGTGATCAGTCATCTTCTTGTGCCAGTATACTATTGAACTGAATTGCAGAAGCAAAGACTGAATGCCAGTCTTGTAGACGCAGGGGTCATGTTGCTTTAAAGACGCGACTCTCGTAGGGACGTGACCTTTGAGATGAAGACGCAGCTCTCACTCTGTGAACTAGGCGCGGCTTTGGCCTTGCTGAAGAGGCGCGACTTTGGAGGAAACGCAGTTTTTCGCTAAACACGAATCCGCGTTGTGGGCGCATTGCCACATGTTTGGCGAAATTGAAGGGACATCTTTCCTTGGTGCGCAAATTTTGCGTTGCATTTAATATGCACGCTACGCGTCAGAAGGAGATTAGGCCTTGAGCCAAGCGCCGCGTATCTCTGGGGATTTCTGTGCCTATAAAAGACAACAGTCTTTCAAGAGTCATCATTAGACTCTTCTTCTTCGCTGAGCCTTTTAGGGTTAAGAAAGCTTTATACTTTTTTCTGTTTTCACCATCTTCAACAGTGATCTCACGGTCGAAATGGTACCCAAGACCAGACCCGTTTCTTCGTCCTCGAGCGCTGTCGCTCCGGAGATTCAAATGGGTGTTCTTCCATGCAGGAGGCCCCTATTTCAGGTAGTAAAACCATCTGATTTGGGTTTCCGCCATTGAAGAGGCTTATAGAGTTCTTTCAACTCCTAAGACCCTTTTGAATGTGAACCACCAACACGAGGCTCGTGCCCGTGTTTGATCGTCAGACGCGGTTCTTGAATTGGTGGACAAGATGCGTTTGATGACTTTCGCATCTTTGCTTCATCAATCTAAGTCCGTATCTGTTTGTTGAACGTGGGCCTCATTGGGCCCTGTGTCTTGAGTTCAGCACTCAAAATTTTTTTTCTAAGTGTGAGAAGTTCAGACGCAGACTTCTTATAATTCTTGCATCTTGTAAGATCAGATGCAAGTTTTAAGGAATCTCGCGTCTGAATCCGATACTTAGAAATTTTTTTTCTAAGTTCTAGATTGAAACGCGGGCTTCATGTAGGCCTCGCGTCTTTGAGTCTGGACACAGATTTTGCTGGTCCCCGCATCTGGATTCTCCCTGCGTTTGAATTTCAAACACTTAACCATTTTCTTTTAGGTTCTAACCAAGTGTTGTTCTCTTTGCAGTATGATACTCCTCCAACCCTTTGTCCAAAAAGTGCCTGACTGAGGCTAAACCTGCACAAAAAATACGAGATTATAGAACTTAAGAAAGAATCTGTGCAAGTGCTCAATTATTCCGCTATAGCAAGTGGCTATGCGGGTCGTGATCCACAAGGAGGGTTTGCGATGGAAGCTT